>CM021104.1:167813424-168041670 GCA_007115665.2 Sequoiadendron giganteum | reverse complement strand
TTTGAAAAAAATTGTAAACCTGTACCATGAATTACCAAACTAATAAATAGTTTTACCATCATAAATATCATATAAAAATATGCTCCTAACGATCTGAGACAACATTGTAACTAAACATATATTCTTTGCAGGCATTGATTGTTAAATTCCTCCTTCTGAGGCTCCTTGATATGTGTTCTATTGATAGGATGGCCTTCCTCCTTGATAGGTCTGTTTGGGAGGCTTCAAAGGTGTTGCTTGCTTTTGTCAGATGAGGACTAGCTCATTCAAAAATGACCACATGAGATTCTTTATATCATTGTCATTCACTTCCAATGAGGTGGAACCAGAAGTGCTTGGTTGTGCACTAGGGTATACATACATGGATGGAGGTATAGCCGATCTATCACTTGTGGAGCAAAGGCAGCCAGTGTTGCTTCTTCCTAGGGGCCACCAAATATTTCCACAAACATGGGCATCGATGGTCGTTGTGGAAGCTTCCCGACATCAATCACGCTATTTTCTATGCACACAAGTAGATTTTATGCATAAGGTAGAATGTTTCATCCCATAGATTGCACCATGAATACGATATTTGAATTGAATGCATTTAAATAAAATATGAATGACATAGTAGCAAGAGGCCTAGCAGTCATTGGAATTTTTTGCCACGTTTTGTGAAACCTAGTGACGGAGGGTGCTATTGATGGTGATTAATTACTACAAAAAATAGGAGAGATATCCCTTTTCAGAGAACCATTCAAACAAATTATCTCTGAGTTGATCCCAAAAGTAGATAGAGCTAGAATCCAAAGACCCGTACCAATCCTGGGCTTTTCCTTTGAAAGATGCAACAAAAAACTTGAGAGAAACATTTTCCTCTCCGATGTTCTATACTCTGCATACCTCCACTATATCTTGGAGATGTTTGGATGAGGTCTCGAAAGCCTCCCTAAAAAAATTTGGGATGGACTTAAGATCATTGGCAGGTATGGCGAGCCATACATCTGAGGGCGTAGGTGGCTCCAACGGGCTACCACTATCCTAAGCAACAAAATTTCTAGGGGTATGGGCACCTAGATGAGCCATTGCATATAAGTTCCTATAGATAGGGTATATGGGTATTCTGATTTGGAAATTTGTGCCTCCTGGTGGAGTATATAAGGCTTTGGATTGTGGGCTAATACTTCTTACAAGTGATACAAAAATTGTAGGTATTATTCTTCTAGGTGCCAAGGTAGGTAATTGGGAGTACTGGAAATGGACTTTTGAAGATACTCTCGTTTGGATTCTAGGCATAAAATTTTCAACCTCTTTTCTTCGTCTAATTTAAGAAATATTTTTGAATTCTAATCAAACATTCAAAAAAATTTGGACCCACCCGGCGTGCCAAAAAAAGAACTATTGATCATCAAAGATTATGCTTCTTTGACAACCTTATGGGAAATTGAGTGAGTGGGGAACCAATTTGTGCCTCGCTGATTAACCTCCAAGAGTTTTATGGAAAGTCAGCTCTTCTTTGGGTTTTTGGGAAAAGGTAGAAAAAATGTGAATAAAACACAAAGATGGTGATGCGCAAAAGCCTTTACAACATTTCAAACCTTAACTATTCCTTATAACTGATATGATAGACACAAAATGCCATAGACCCTTCATTGTTGGGAAGAGAATGAGCGACAAATGCTAGATAAAGCACAATACAGTCTTTCAAATCTCCCCGTGGGAAGCTCCTATTAAGGTTGAATCAGACATAAGAAAACTTCAAAGATTAACAAAAATATCTAGAAACTTAAATAACCCTTCTTCCTTCACAACATAATATGGAAAATGGCAAGCTCTCGAAAAAAATGGAAAATTTTAATAGACATAATCTAATTTCTGAAAGCTAACATTCAACATAGAAGCTTAACAACATGAAACTTAGCTATCCAAAATACCAAAGACAACTTGAAACAATGTTTTTAAGATGAATGAAATATACAAGGAAACTTGACAAAGGCCATAGCATGCACAATTTGAAAGATTTCTCCCAAACAAATTTAACTTCTATAATATATGAACTGAAAAACAAAGGTCGGATGTGAATCGAATGATATACTTTGAATTAAAATATAACATGCCAGAGAGAAAAGAAGTATTATGTAAAAGACCTACTACTTCTAAGGAAATATAAAATACCTAATATGTCTATATCCTTTAAAAAGATTTTGAAGTTATAAATACCTAATATGTCTATATCCTTTAAAAATATTTTGAAGTGTTTTTTATAACTCTTTGACTTATTCTGCCAATCACTATTTATAACCAGAAGAAGAGAGCACCGCCACAAATATTTCAAAAGTAAAAACTATCAAATTCTCGAACCGGATAACCCAAACCCGGATCTTAGATCTTGATTAGATCAGGACAATATTTTCTCATTAGGTCCCAACTGCTTCATTAATGGATTTAGCTATTTATCGAAAATATTTGGTAGAAAACAATCATATTTTAACACAGTGTGGAAAAAATCTGATCAATCAACCATAGAGATTGATGACACTGACTCGAAGGTTCTACCCTAAGAGTAAGATGCCTGGCGTAATCCCCAACAATCTATAACCAAAGAGATCACTCCACAAAATAAATACAAATTTATTGATGCTAATAGATGACATGTCAAGCGAGTGAGCGAACTCATATTTGTGAGAGTAGCCTTTAATAAAGTCCCCGCCAAGCTGACACGTGTCTTGATTCACGCCCAAAAGGAAAATGATATGCAAATAAAGTCACTCAACCACCACTTGGCACATTGCATGCCTTTTTTTTGGAGTAGTCTTTGTTCCTTGGGGACATATTCATCCATAAGCAAAAAAGAAGAGTCAAAAAGTAAAAAAAATGATTAAGGGAAATATTGCTTTAAAGTATTATTGATGAAGAATTGTTGTGAAATGGAAAAGATAGCTTCTAACAATTTTATGCCCTTCCAACTCCCCAAATGATGTAGTTTGTAAATATGGTAGCTCAGTTCCTTAACCATTAACTAAAAGAGGATGGGAGACAACAGGTCTCCATGTTAAATCTCCCCAGCACAGCTAAAAAATCCACACATGGTACCACTTATTATGATTGAATAACTTGTAATTGATATGCATGCATAGACCCACTTCATCCACTTGTTTCCAAAGCCCATATAATTCATTACCTTTAATATAAAATTCCATCAGACTCTATTATAGGCTTTACTTAGATCTAGATTTAAAATGATTCGTTTTAGTTTTGACTTTTTTAAAGTGTTGAAAAATTCAAGTGTTACTATCACCCCATTCATGATGATCCTTTCTAGGATAAACCAGATTTTTCTTTAGATATTATTGTTAACATGAGTGGCTTTAACCTATTCATCATTACCTTTTTGATACATTTATAGACCATATTATAGAGAGAGATAGGTCTATATTTCAAAAAATATTCACAATTGTCTGTATTGTTGGTTAAAGCTATATTAATGCTGTTAAATTTAGCATATTGAAACTTCTCCTTTATTATTCCACTACCTCGTGCAAATCCTTCTAATGAAATCCTAAAAAAAATGGTAAAAGAGCATGTTCAATCCATCTAGGACATGCACTTTCTCAGGTTACATTTGAAATGTTGCTTCTTTTGCATCCTCAAGATTAATTATAGCTTCAATTTTGTCTTTCACTTCCACTTTGATAACTATGTTGATCTTTTCTAAGTAGCTACACTCGATGCATTCTGCCTCACCATTATTTCCCAATAGATTCTCAAAAAATTGATTCCAACCTTCTGAATGTCCACTTCATTGGTAACAACTTGGCCTTCCAAGTCTTTTATCTGCACTATCCTATTCCAACTTCTCTTCACCTTTGTTGAATTGTAAAAAAAAATTGTATTTGACTTTCCCTCTTGAAGCCATGACTCTGTAAACCTTGTTTTCAAATAAATCCCTTCTCTATATAAGATCTCATTGTATCTCTCAACAATTCTTTTTCCTTTTCATATTCTACATTAGTTATGCTAGGTGACTTATTATTTTCATGGCTTAGGTTTTCCATCTCCCTTTCGAAGCGCTATTTCTCTTCAAAGATCTTTTGAATCCTTTTATAAAAGATAAATATCTTCCACCCTTCCACCTTTATAGGTTTCTTCAACCATTCTCTCATGAGATCAATTATATCCTTATTCCTTGGACCCTTGCCTATGGATTTTGGACCATTTTCAGCCTCTTTTTTACCTCTTTCCAAGCCTTGTGCCAAGGTGTTAGAAGGTGTTGTAGAAAATTTTCATTCTTTCATAGGCTTGTCATCACTTAATTAACCCTTTCTTATGCTATAAAGACCCCTTAATACACATATAATTCCCATCTTAGTGTGTTTTCATGAGACAATCCCGAAAAACATAAATAATCTCACTTTAATCTCTGAATATCAATGAAAATGGCCCAAGTGGACTAGGTCTCCACCTTGGGGGACCTAGTCCCATGTGCCTTAAAAATCAAAATTAATTCAAATTTCTTTCAGGATTTTGTCTCTTAAACACTAAGGTCAGCATGTATGTTGTTATTTTGGGAAAATTAGGGCATAACATGTATAAATAAGCCTAAAAACCCTAATTTCTCAATAAGACACACTCATAATTCACAAATTTTCTCTCCCCATCCACTCCTTCTCAAGCAAGCTAGGGTTTGAGCCTTCCAAGTCAACAAGACATCTTTTTTGAAGCATTCAAGGGAAGATATCATTATGTGTTTTGCAGGTCTTTGCATTTCAATAGTTTTAGCATTCATTAAGCATTTCATTTTTAGTTTATGACATTCACACACCTCACAACCCTTAATCCTTTGAATGCAATCACCAAAAATGCATATTATTAAGTGGAAAAAGAGCTATTTCCTAAACCAAGTGCTCTTTAGGTGAAAAACCCTAAGGGCCTAGTAAGGGGGAATCCTCTTTCCCTTTTTAGCATATTATTATTATTAATTTTTTTTGGTGGTTCATTTTGGTGATCCTGACTCTCTTACCCTCGCTTCTTATTTGGCCTTCTTTAGCACCCTATGTTTGCATTGTTCATTGTTAAAATTTGCTTCCTAGGGTTTCAACATTTGCATTAGTGAAAATTGCATTTAGATTGCATTCTTTCCTATTAAATCATTCAAACCCATCAAAAGTGTGCATCAAAAAATTGAAGAAGTCTTTTTAAATGAAGAACGGGGGCCCATTGAGACACTTGCCAACTGGGGGCCCATTGAGACACTTGCCAACTGGGGGATGTTAGAACCTACAACAAGAGCATGGGAATCTCAACATAATCTAATACTATATAGACAACCTATATAATTTTTTTTTGTATAGTTCATATACAGAGCCACTTATAATCTTTTAATGTAAAGTGAACTGATCTCATAATCCCCCCACAACTGGAAATTTAGGATCTATACTACTGTAAGGTAAACTGTATAGGTAGATTTTCATTTGCATATGGTGTTACATAGTATAGCTATTAAATAATTTATGCTATAGCTGAATGTGACTTTGTTGTATGTGTTTAAACTATAATTAATAAAAAAAATCATTGTATATGAGAAAACTTCAAGTGGATTTTAGACTGAGATTTCATGTGAAATAGTTTTTCTTATCAGTTATACTTAAATCTATAATTTATTAAAATATAAAAGTGTCCATAAGCTTGAGGAGAAGGAAAAAAATCAAGAGAATAATATTATAACAATTATAGCTAAAGAATTCTTATTAAACAAGCATCAGTTTTTCAATAGAGATATATGGTTGGAGAAAAATGTATGAAGTAGAAGTTGTTGTGAACTTAAAAGTATTATGTTTTTAACATTCAATAAGATATTAACTCCCATTGCATTGTTAATGTAAAGTGTATCAAGTATAGTAATTAAAATTATACTAAGGTGTGACAAATGATCAAAACATGTAGTGCCAAGAATAATAATAATGATCTATAGATGAAACACCAGTAGTTGCATAGTCTCTCACAACATGTAAACTATAACATGATCTTCTACCAACACCTACAAAGTTAAATGTTGTGGAAAGTATTATCTCCATTCAACCCCAAATGAAAATCATCAACAAGACCCATAAAACATTCAATATCTTAGACCAAACAAAACATATAAATCATGTATAATGCCGACATGGATGTAATCCTCTCTAACCAAGGATAAATTCTAACACATTTATTCCCTTCCAAATCCCCAACCGATGGATTTTGACAATATGGTAGCTCAGTGCTTTCATCATTAACAAAAAGAGGAATGGAGATAGTGGGTGAGTCTCCTAAAAAATCCACACAAGGTACCATTTATTATGATTGAATAAATTGGCATTGATATGTATGCTTATACCAACTTCATCCACTTATCTCCAAATCCCCTCTGCTTCATTACCTTTAACAAAAATATGCATCGAAATCTATCATAGGATTTACTTAAATTTAGCTTTAAAATCATGCCTTTTAGTTTAAAAAAATTTGAGTTACTATCACCCCATCCATGATGTTCCTTTCTAGGATACATCATATTGTTATTTAGATATTATTGTTGGCATGAGTGGATTTAACCTATTTGTCATTACATTTGTGATAATTTTATAGACCATATTATAGAGAGAGATAGGTCTATAGTCCAAACAGGATTCACAATTATCTTTTTTGTCCATTAAATAAATGTTATTGTTGTTAAAATCGTTTAGCCTATTGGACCTTCTCCTTGATTATTCCAATAACTCGTGCAAATCCTTCCCAATAAATTCCCAAAACAACTGGTAAAAGAGAATATTGAAGTCATCTATTACATGCACTTTCACAGGTTACATTTTAAAAGTTACTTCTTTTACATCCTCATTTGCAAGTCTTTTATCCGCACTATCATGTTCCAACTTCTCTTCTCCTTCATTGAATTATGGAATTTTTTTGTATTTGAGTTGCTCCCCTTAATACATGACTCCATAGACCTCATTTTCTAATAAATCTCTTCTCTATAAACACGGTCTCGTTATATTCTCTCAACAATTCTTTTTCCTTTTCGTATTCTACATTTGTCTGCCCCTGACTTATTATTTTTTCACTTAGGTTTTCCATCTCCATTTCTAAGCATTATATCTCTTTCTTTAGTTTTTTTGAAATAAATTTTTGTTCTATTTATTGAGCCCCTCCTTTTCTTAAATTATCCTTTTATAATTGATAAACATCTTAAAGCATTCCACCTTTAGAAGTTTCTTCCACCATGCTACCATGAGATCAATTACATCCTTATTCCTTAGCCGCATTTTTCTAAAATCTAAACTATCCCTTTGTTAGCTTAGGATTTTATGTGATGATTAGTTCTATTGGGTAATGCTCAAATATTAGAGATGGGAATATGAATTTTCTTTTGGTAGAACTTCATCCTGCATGCACATAACTGAAATAAGAAATCTATCTAACCTTTTAGATATGTTATTAAAATCCTTCCTCTTATTGTTCCAAGTATATATGTTATTTGAACTCCTTAGATCAATTAAATATTTTTCCTCTATAAATATACATAAGTATTTTTGTGCTTGTGCGATATTTTGGGTTCCCCCTTTCTTTTTATTTAAATCCATTATTGTATTAAATTCACGGAAGACAATATTTTTAAATTTTAATCCTCTTGATATGACCTCCAAAACCAAAGGCTTTTCTTCTATTTTAATAGGACCATAGATGTTAAAAACATATATATATTGAAATTAGGATCCAATGACTTTACCTCTAGTTACATCCATGAATGTTGTTTTGAAATTGGGACCACCTCATATTTTTATTGAATCCATAGAAAGCTCAATCCTCCTACTACTCATCTAGATTGACAAATGCACTCTTCGATTTCTTGTAGTAGTTTGCAAATGATGTAGTTTCAATATCTACCAATTTAGTTTCTTGTAAGAATATGATGTTGGCAGTCAAAATCTGCAACTTGTGCTTGACTAGTTTCTTTTTGTTAGGGGAGTTTAGGCCCCTAATGTTCTAGATGAGGATCCTCATCTTCCTTTAAGGGAGAGCAACCTCCCTTGGATCTACTCATGTAGAATTTGATTGAGGTTTGATCACCTATCAAAGCCTCTTCTTCCCTCTTCTATTTATTTGGTTTCCTTCCTATTCTTGGAGTTGAGGCCAGCTTTGAAATTTGGTAGATGTTCATTGGTTGAGATATTTTCATGGCATCTTTTGTCTCCAAAGTAGATTCCCCTTTTCTTTCATTCTGCACACTCATTTCAAAAGTTTCATTATTTTGTATTTGTGTTGAAAAAAAGTGTAGCCTTGACACTTTTCACTCATTTTGGCCTTTCTTGTGGTTTTTAGCCTATTTTAGCCTAGATTTAATGTTGTAATGGGTGATCCCACAATAGGGGTTTACAAGTTTTGGCCAAACTGGACACTGAAATTATTATTTTTAACTAAATCTTCACATTCGGGCACCTATAGCAATTAAACCACGAGGAATTTGAAGATGATGAAAACTAGAGTCTCGTAAAATTTTGTTTGTAGATTCTAAAAATATTTTTTTCAAATTTTTTTGAATTAGATTGCACTTCTTTTTCCATCTCCCGCGAAAACTGGAATTTTTTCATAAACAACATTTTTAAAAAGTGACACACACCGTATAACACATAAATTTTTTTCCATGAAGGATAAAATTATAATTATTTCGAATTTAGATTTTTAACTCCAATATCTAGTGCTTCCACTTGATTAAATAGTTTTTATTGAATGTTTTTTCCTTCATCAAGTTTCGAAGTCAAACCAATTACAATTCAAACATAGCGTGACCGTATAACACGTAACTTTTTTTGTATATATCGAAATTCAACTTTATCTTTTTTGTTGGATCAAGGACTTCAATATATAGTGTACTCATATTTTTCAATTTTTTTTTTTGATAATTTGCTATTTTTTCACACGTGCAGAAGACAGACCTTCATTTTTGATGAAAAAACCTATGTTTAATAAAACTAAAAAAAAAAATACATAATAAAAATAAAACATATTAAAATTATATTCGTTGGATAGTTAGTTCTGGGGACTACCATAATAATTTAAAACAAATTTTAAATGATTTCATTTTATCCCCCAAAAGGTAAATCAAAAGTGATTTTTTATTAGCATTTTGATAGGTGTAAAAGATACTCATTTATACATATGGTTTAAAGCTAGCGAGGTTATAATCAAGGGGGTTTGATTTAAGGTGGTTTGATCAAACCCACTTCAATTGGAATCCTTAAAATGGAAATTTTTAAGGCTTAAATCATTATATTTTCTAAAAATATGTGGTTTCAGCAAAAATTAGAATCTCTTAGAAATTGTAAACCACTATTATGGCAACACCCTAATATAGTTGACACATTCACATTAGGTCTTGAACACTTGAAATTCAATAATAATTCTATGGTGTCTTGTAAAACTGTTGTGAAGTGTTGTAACCGATGTTCACACTTTCCTAGGACCCTTTCATCATAATTCACCTAAATAACCGCTTTCCAAGCCTTATTTCAAAGTGTTGTAAATATTTGTAACAAATTCTCACACTTTCCTAGGCTTGTCACTAATAATTTGACCTTTTCTTATGTTAAAATGACCCCTTAATGCTCTTATAGGTCCTACTTAAGTGTCTTTTGGGAGACAATTCTAAAAACCAACATTAATCACCTTTTAATCCATGACAACCACTTCAATTTTTCCAAGTGGACTAAGTCACCACCTTGGGCGACTTAGTCTAATGTGGCATAAAAAATAAATTTAATCCAAAATTTTGGTGGGGAATTGTCTCCTAAACCCTAAGGTCGGCCTATGATGAGGTATTTTCGAGAAAATAGGTCACATGTATAAATAAGGGCTTTCCCATTATTTTCACCCTAACCAGTTCTATTCCATGCATTCATTCTTCACTCATCATTCACTACTCTTCTAAAGCAAGCTAGGGTTTGGAGTATTCTAAGTCATGAAGACATATATCCAAAGCAGTCAAGGGCCGAATCTTTCTCCATTGATACAACTCAAGATCATTCATCATGGAAAGGTATGAATATAAATTCTTATTTTTTTCATTCTCTATTATCTTATTTCATCATTTTTGTTTAATTACTCAAAAGGGGTTTTATCAAGGCAAACCCCCAATCCCTAACAATCAACAAGTTTCCCCTCTTAGTGTGATTCACAAGTCTTGTGTGAATATTTGACAAAGATTAAAGGTGGAAAAGTCTTCAAAAATTTATCAATGCACTTAAAGGTGGTCAAAACACCGAAAGAGGCTTGGAGAACACTTACAAACCAGATCCTACTGTTTTAGATCCATAAACTTGTCAAGAATAGAAATGCAGACGAAGGGCTACAAAGTGTACCTTTAGATCTCCTCAAACTTGAAGGTATACTAATTTTCCATTAGTGGTGACTTATTCCACTTTACATGCATTTTATGGTCTTTTGTATATTTGAGTACCCTTTTGTTTGAAACTGGTTCCAACGGATTTTCTCATAAACTAGAGTAAGTCGCCTAGATTGGCACATATGTCCCAGTCGACTTTTGCATTGGGGTTTCAAGATTCCAGACCTTCATCTCATCCCTCTTTAGTTTCCAGGTGCACCTCAGTCTCCTCTTTCATTTGTATCATAGTTTACTTACATTCAATAGTTCCTTTCTAGGTATTTTGCATACAACATTGTGTTTTCCAACACTTTGCATTTTGCATAAATCATTTCTTTTTCAGTTTTTTGCATTTAGATCATCACATTCCACACACATTTACATCACATAACTTGCATTAATCTTTGATTGTAACATTAGAATTTTGGTATCCCTCTCTCCTTTTAGGTGAAAAACCCTAGAAGTGATAGAGAAGCCTAAGTGGGTACCAAAAATGAGGCTAGACCCCACGGTGGGTGCCAAAATTTGAATGGTCAAGGCCTTCAACCTATTCAAACATGGACAAAAAAGCAAGCATTTAGTCCTCAAACAGATTTAAACCAAAGCATTCCCTATGAAATTCATCCAAGCACAAGAATAAGAAAACAAAGATAAAGTATCATATAAAATCTAATGAAATCTTATTTTAATGCTAATTTTTTTTTCCAATAACCTAGCTAAAGTGATTTAAAAATATGAAATTCTATGAACTTAAATGCTAAATTACTATAGTGATTGTGCTACTTCTATTTTGGCTTTCCCTAATATACTTTTATATTTCCCATACATGAAACTTTTTGCTACCACTAGAGCCTTTTTCTCTCAATAATGAAATTTTTTGTTCTATTTGAACTCATTATATTCAAATATAATGGAAATGTACTATTTTCCATATTTATTACTAATTCTTCAAACAATTTTTGTATAGGTTTTCTCCTTTTGTTGTTCCTTATGATTTTGTCAATGTACTAGATCACTTTTTGTTGTGTATAAAAAAAATGTAGTTATTAAATAATGTTCATGTGTAAGAACATAAGTAAAGTTTTTGGTTCAAGGCCAATAATTAGAAAATTCACCACCAACAATTAAAAAATTCACGAAATTAAAAAATTCACCATTTGTGAAGAATTATTATTCCAATGAATAATATGATAACTAAATTTAAATAATATTCACATAAGAATTGAAGTAGGGATTTTACTCATCCAATACACCACGTGAAAAACAAGAGTAATATTTTATGTTGGTTTACAAATAAAATAATTTAATCATAATGACATCAAGCAAATTCACTGCCAACAATTAGAAAATTCACCACAACAATTACAAAATTAATGACCAACAATTAGAAAATTCACCATCCACAATTCAGTGTGAGAAAATTCACCCCTATGCTAAATTACACTACCTTTAGCTTCCCACAAGTTTGATAGTCCTTGATATAATACCCATACTTATCAATTATTTGTTGGATTGTTTCTTCGATGACCAAAAAATTGAATGTGTCTCATCACCATTTGAAGAGTAAAAACAAAAGGATATATACTTCCTATACCTCACAATCTGGGTTATGTGATTAGTGATTTCTGATTTGTAAGATAAAATAAAGTTCCATACGATTCATACCCCTTATGGATTAGCAATGGTTAGAACTCCATTTTCCTCCTCAGAATCAAAGTATTTTTCCTTTATGATCTTGACCCACATATCCTCTAGGTTTCTATGCATTTTCCATTGCTTCAGCACTGTGTCCTATCCTAGCAACAAAATCATTTTTTATCATATGTAATGCCCCAAAGAAATTTATGTTGTATTCCCATTAACTTCTAATTTTTAGTTTTGTCTATGAACCTATCCAATGTCTATTGCCATAATGAAGGTTTGGCATACTTGCAGAATAGTGGAATTCCTAGTTATTTCGATTGGATACATCTTGTATTAAAACTGTATTGAAAAAAATATAATTAATTTGTCCCTATTCACTTCTTCCAACAATCAAGTTTGAAAGAGGATGGTATTATTAGTGAAGAACTAGTGTGAAATGGATATGATAACTTCTGACACATTGATTCCCTTCCAACTCCCCAACTGATGGATTTTGGCAATATGGTTGCTCAGTGATTTTATCATTAACCAAAAGAGGAATGGAGATAGTGGGTGTGTCTCCTTGCAAGATCCACCTAGAACTACTAAAAAATCCACACATGGTACCATTTATTATGATTGAATAAATTGGCATATATATATATATGCTTATACCAAAGTTCTTCATCCACTTATCTCCAAAGCCCCTCTGCTTCATTACCTTTTAAAAAAAAATTGCATCAAAATCTATCATAGGCTTTACTTAGATTTAGCTTTAAAATCATGCCTTTTACTTTTGACTTTTTTAAAGTGTTGAAAAATTTGAGTTACTATCACCCCATCCATGATGTGCCTTTCTAGGATAAATCAATTTGTTATTTAGATATTATTGCTAACATGAGTGGCTTTAATCTATTTTTCATTACCTTTGTGATAATTTTATAGACCATATTATAGAGAGAGATAGGTCTATAGTCCAAAAAAGATTCACAATTATCTTTTTTGTCCATTAAAGAAATGTTATTGTTGTTAGAATCCTTTAGCCTATTGGAACTTCTCCTTGATTATTCCAATAACTCGTTCAAATCCTTCCCAATAAATTCCCAAACCAACTGGTAAAAGAGAATATTGAAGTCATCTAGTACATGCACTTTCATAGATTACATTTGAAAAGTTACTTCTTTTACATCCTCAAATTAATTACAACTTCAATTGTATTGTAAACTTCCATGTTGATAATTGTGCTGATGTCTTCCAAGAAGCTAAACTTGATGCCTTACGCCTCACCATTTTTTCCCAACAGATCAAATTTTTTATCTGCATTATCATTTTCCAACTTCTCTTCACCTTCGTTGAATTATGGAAAAAAATTGTATTTGAGTTGCTCCCTTGAAGCCATGACTCCATAGACCTCATTTTCTAATATGTCTTTTCTTTATAAACACGATCTCATTATATTCTCTCAACAATTATTTTTCCTTTTCATATTCTACATTTGTCTACCCCTCAATTATTATTTTTTCACTTAGGTTTTCAATCTCCATTTCTAAGAATTATATCTCTTTATTTAGTTTTTTTGAAATAAATTTTTGTTCTATTTATTGAGCCCCTCCTTTTCTTAAATTATCCTTTTATAATTGAAGCACATCTTAAACCATTCCACCTTTAGAGGTTTCTTCCACCATGCTATGATGAGATCAATTACATCCTTATTCCTTAGCCAAATTTTTCTAAAACCTAAACTATCCCTTTGTTAGCTTAGGCTTTTATGTGATGATTAGTTCTATTGGGTAATGCTCAAATATTAGCGATGGGCATATGAATTTTCTTTTGGTAGCACTTCATCCTGCATCCACGTATCTGAAACAAGAAATCTATCTAACCTTTTAGCTATGTTACTAAAATCCTTCCTCTTATTGTTCCAAGTATATATGTTGTTTGAACTCTTTAGATTATTAAATATTTTCTTCTATAAATCTACATAATTCTTTGCTTCCATATCTTCAACTATGTCTCCAACCTCTTCTTGATCTTCATAATAACTGCAACAATCATCATGTTGAAGATCAACATCCACTATTTCATCTTCACAATTTGATTCACAATCTGTTATGCAAGAGAAACTCTCCACATCTTCATTGTTAGACAACATGATATCATTTTCTAATGCAGCCTCTGAAGCACTGTTGGTGGTATCCACATACCTCGTCCCAAGTATGAAATCAATAAGTTTATTCACCCACATCCAAGGCACACATTTTGATGATTCTAGCCAATAAACTTATTCAGGCTCTGATGCTCTTAGAAGTTGTGCAAAAAATGAGGAGGTAATTGCATAAAAATGTCTTTCATCCTATTGTACAGAGAGTTTACATCTTCTCCCTTATATCTCCTTATGTAAAAAAAGGCATCCACAAGATTTTTGCCTCTCTCTTCAATTTGAATATACTCATCAAAAGTACTTTGCTGTGAATAAAGTACATTATCTTTGTTTCCAGAGTTCTCAGTTGCATCATGTGGTGTTTGTGGTGTCCAAGATCTCATGGCATTTGTGTATTCATCCTCATTGTATGATGTATCTGGAACACTTTTGACTCCCAATTGCAGCAATTGTTGGTTCACTCGTAGCATCTGTTGGTCCAATTGCAACCTTTGTTGTCTCAATTCCTCCAACTCTCTTATTGATTGTTGTATTCTCTCTTCTTCTGACATCTTGAAGAAATGTGACAGTTCCACAACATCCATGCATTATATATCAAATTGAAATAGAGTCGCCACCTACTTTTCCAAAAGTAGGAAAATGAAATGGATTGCTTTGGTTTGCTCCCAACGAAATATGCAAAAAAAATGTGAAAATTTGTTGACTCTATAAATGGAAAGGCTGAAATTTCTTCCTAAGTAATTCCCCAATAGAGACGTCAAATTGTTGGGTCTCAAAAATGCAGGTTTGAACCAGGAGAGGTTTCCAAGCTCTCACAATGCTTTTGACCAACGTACAAGGCCAATTAACGGAATTGAACCTTCTTCTCTTTAGGTTCTGCTAGAACTAGGTGGGTGAACCTAATGAATGATGCATATTTAAATGTATTTCTTGATGCAACAATCTACCCACAACAAAAAAGGTAGTGGATAGATGATTGGCATATAATTTTATTTATTTATGACTTGCATAAGGGTAATCCCACAATAATGGGTTACACTTTTTGGCCAAACTTGACATTGAAATCAACATTTTTCACTAGATCTTCACTTTCTTACACCTATAGAAGCTAAACCATTAAGAATTTGAGGATGAAGAGAACTAGTGATTTGTGAGATTTTATGTGTAGATTCTAGTTATATTTAAAAAAAAAAAAAATTAAAAAATTATGAATCCTTTTATGTAATTTTTATCAACTTATTTTTTCTATGAAACAACATTTTCAAAAAGTGATGTTTACTTTCAGCTGCATAACTTTTTTTATAGAAAGGATAAAATTCTAATTTTTTAAATGTAGTTTTTTCACACCAATATCTAGTGGATGGATATGTTTTCATAATTTTTTGTTGCATATATATTTTTAAATAAATTTTCTAAGTCAGAGTAATTATAATTTGGAAATATTATACTTTCAATTGCATAACGTTTTTTGTATGCGTTTGAATTAACTTATTATTTTTTTGTCGGAATACAGACATCAATATCTAGGGTACACGTATTTTTTAGAATTTTTTTAATCTCTATTTTCCTATTTTTCGGTAAGTGTGAAACAAAGACCTCGATGTTCATTAAAAAACCTATATTCACAACAAATAAAAAATAAATATAATAATAAAATTAAATATATTTAAAATTATACTTTTTGTAAAGCTTATAATAAGGACTACATGTTTACAAAAGATAAATTTTAGATAAATTAATTTGATCCCCCAAAAGTTAAATCAAAAGTGGTATTTTATCAGCATTTTGATAGGTGTAGAGGAGACTCCATTATAGGTATGGTTTAAAATTAGCGGGTTTCTATCCAAGGGGGTTTGATATAAGTGGGTTTGATGAAACCATATTCAATTAAAATCCTTTAAATGGAACCTTTTTAAGGCTTAAATGATTATATTTTTTAAAAATATGTGATTTGAGCAAAAATCAGGATGTCCAAAAAAGTGTAACCCATTATTGTGGCAGCACCCATAAATTATGCTGGAATGTTTTCTAACTTGGTTCTACTTAAATCATCCAAAATAAATCTCCCAAACACTGTGACTTGAAGGGTTTTAATTCTGACTTGAGACACCAGCAAATAAAAATCACACAAAGTGAAAACATGCACCATGATGAATCAAAATTTATGCTTGATACATTAACTCAAATGACCAAAATATTTTGAATTGGAGAGAACCAAGATAAAAATAATACAAATTATAGCATCTCAACAACTGAACCAGAAGGTTTTCACCAGTTAAAAAAATTAGTTTCCATTTCTCTATTTCAAGAAAAAGATTTGTACATTACTTCCATTCCCAGTCTTATTTCTGAGAATAGATCTCCTCCCAACTTTAACTACTGCCCCCCTGTAACTGATTTTTCCAATCATTTATACATCATATCTCAAGGGTCGCAACCCTTCATTTTCGGTTACAACCGTTTGATATTCTTTAGAAGATATTAAAATATTTGATTAAGTTGCCTTATTGGTAAATCAAATATTGTTGGCTATAATCTTACTTTCAATTTTTTCTCTTATACCATAGTCTACTAGGAGACTATCTGCGGTACCACAGTGGCTTCTTCTTTGCCGTCTTCCACCTGCTACTGCGGTCACCGCGATCTATGGTTTAATCGCACGCTATACCGTGGTGGCTACTTTTGATCGCTGCTTCGTTATTGACTACCTACCTTTGCCGAGTGCTTGACTGTTTACCACGCTACCATAGTGTATGACTTGACCGCGTGTGGTGGCGTAGTAAGCACTTTATGCCTGCCTGCTAATTGCTACCATCGTATCGCAGGAAGACCATTTAAAGGAAATGAATATGACCATAGTGAAAGATAAGTCAATTTTGACTGTTTTGAATGGCCGTAAAGTTATTTTTTTCATGAGAAGGTAATGGAATATAAGGAAAATAAATGCGGGATAAAGTAAGGGCAATTAATGACTTTTATGGGAAAGACAGTGAAAATATAAGGCATTAACAAATAAAATACTTAGGGTTTTGATGGAAATTTATGGAAAATAATAAGAAAACCCTAAGAATTTTTTATGGAAATTTTGGGTTCTAATAAAAGGATAATGCAGACTTACAACTGTTAAGGGAATGGTTTTTATTCACCCAATACACCACGTGAGAAATAAAAGTAAGGTTTTATGTTTATGAACCAATAAACTAATTTAATTAAAATGGCATGCACAAGGGAAATTCACTATCAATGCTTACAAAATTCACCGCCAACAATTATGAAATTCATGACCAACATTTAGAAAATTCACTATCAACAATTCATTGTGTGAAGAAATTATTATTCCAATGAATAATATTGTAACTCAATTTAAATAGTATTCATGTAAGAATTGAAATAAGGTTTTATGTTTGTCAACAAATAAACTAGTTTAATTACAATGGCATCCGGGTTTTTATTCATCCAATACACCACAGGAGAAATAAAAGTAAGGTTTTATGTTTTTCAACCAATAAACTAATTTAATTACAATGGTATCAAGAAAATTCACCCTCAGCAATTCTCCATCAAAAAATTCACCATCAACAATTCACTCCAAGAAAATTCATCCCGATGACAAATTCACCTCAAGGAAAATTCACCACTAGCAATTCTTTGTCAAAAAAAAATCACTATCAACAATTCACTATGGAAAAATTCACCCCTAAGACAAATTCATCTCAAGGAAAATTCACCAATAGGAATTCACTCAAAAATTAATTGCAAACCTTTCAATGTGTGAAGTGAATTACTGGTGGAGAATTTTCTCCCACGGTGAATTGCTGGTGGTGAATTTTCCCTTGAAGTGAATTACTGGTGGTGAATTTTCTACCAAGGTGAATTTTCCTTGACGTCAATTTGTCATGGTGGTGAATTTTTCTATGATGAATTGTTGGCAGTGAATTGTTGGACACTGAATTGCTAGCCTTGAATTTTTCGTATAACCAATTACAATAAATATTTTGATATACTCTTATTCCAATTAGCTCACAATATATATTTGGACATATCAATAAACAAAGAAAGGTAATCACCTTAATTAAAACACAATATTCATTTCAATCATGAAACAATCACTCACTCCATTTACCTCATGTATAGGAATTGCATAGTTGAAGTAAGTATTTTATTCATCTACTACACTAGTGAAGAACAAAACTAAGATTGTGTGTTTCTCAATTAATTAAGTAATTTAATTGCAATCAGTATATACATTTCAATTAAAAATGTCATTTACTCAATTTTTGTCACAACATACCTATACATATATAATAGTCATTCCATTCTAACCTAAAAATTACTCATTTTTAAGTCACTCTTTCTATACGAATAAAAAAATGTCTTAAAATCTACTTAAATCTCTTACGATAAAATTACTCACTTTAATTTAAAAAAAAATATATATATATTCAAATAAAAAATTACTTCATTTAAACTAAATTACTAAATTTACTTTTACAATAATCATAATCCACTTTGATACAAACAAAACAATATTATTAACTTAAAGAAAATTACTAGCTACTAAAATGAAACCCAACATAGTTTGAATATTAAAAGCTCATTTACTTATTGAGATCTGCATTAACAACTGTTATGCTCCGAGCCGTGTAACTTTAACATTATTGGTTAACATAAAATCAAATTGGCCGAGCCCCATATAACAAAATATTTGTTGGTAATTTCAAAGCCAGACCAGACTGTATCATACATATATTATATTTAATAATATAAAAAAGGGAGACGTGTCATTAGCATTTCACCAGTAGTATCTTGGGTCATTTCCAAAAAATCTTCTGTTGAAAAAAATATTTAATGAAAACCGGGATTTCGCGTGTATTTGCATTGGGATTGTAACACAAAAACCTGTAAAGGCCATGGTTATCTTAATAGTCCGAGTATGTAGGGCTCACCGCCTCACCTGGTGTGTCTATAAAACAAATCATTTCATTGTTTATGTGTGCAATTTCTGTTTTCACATTGTCTGTAGGTGTGATCTGTTTTTCCTAAAGCAGATAGATTGTGATGGCTTCAGAGTATAACATTACGATTAAGGAGGAGCCTGTGCAAACGAACGCACCTGAATCGGATCTCTCACTGCGGAGGAGGAGGAGGAGAGTCATAGGGGAGATTATCCAGAATCCTGACTGGCTGCCTGATGATTTTATCACGGAAAAACGAATCAGAAAAAGCGGTGATTTTGATAAGGTGTTTGATAAGTATTTATTTTATCTTTTCGTTTTTCAACTTTCTCAGTTTGAAATAGGATCTGATGACATTTTTCTAAATGTGAAATTTAATTGTTTTTTTGTGTTTCTAAAAAATTTCAGTATTATATAGAGCTAGCTACTGGTTATATTTTTCGATCAAGGCCAGAAGTAAGGAGGTATTTACAAACAGGAATGAGGAAGAAGCGAAAGGGTAATCATTGTTAATATTAAAATCTCGTTCTATTTGGTTTTATTTGAATGCAATTCCGGATGGTTAAATTATTTGACTTACCACAGGAATATCTCATTCTGGTCAAAGATCTGTCATGAGAGGTCATCTGTCGTTGCCTCAAGTACATGCCATTGTAGGTACGGCTCCTCCTTTACATGTCAGGCAAGGTCAACATCCATTGTCTGAGGAATCAAAGAAACCCTCATCTACTGTCATTGTAGCTTCGGTTCCTCCTTTACATGTCAGGCAAGGGCAACATCCATTGCCTGACGTACAGGATCCCTCATCTACTGCCATTGTACCTTGGGTTCCTCCAGTACATGCCATTCAAGGGCGACATCCATTGCAGCGAGAGCAGGAACATGAGAAACTCAGCATACGCTAATACTATTTAGACAGCCTATATAATTTCTTTTTTATATAATCCTTTTTTCAAAGTGAACTGATCACATAATCCCTCCACTGCTGTAAGACGAACTGTAGAGGCAGATTTTGGTTTGCATATGGCGTTACATGGTATAGCTGTTAAATCAGTGATGATATAACTGAAAGTAATTCTGTTGTATTGTATTTGAACTATTAGTAATAAAAAAAATTCACTGTAGACTCAGATTTTATGTAGAAGATTTTTAAGTGGATTGTAGACTCAGATTTTATATATAAGATCTTTAAGTGGATTGTAGACTCAGATTTTATGTAGAAGATTTTTCCTATGAGTTATGCTTAAATCTCTAATTGATTAAAATACAAAAGTGTGCATAAGTGTGAAAAGAATGGAATTTTTTTTTCAAAAGAATAAAATCATAACATGTATAGCTAAAGGATTCTTGTTAAACGTCAATTTTTCAGTAGAGATATATGATTTAAGTCATATAGAATGCAAACATGGATTCAATCTTCTCTAACCAAGGAAACTAAATCCAATGTATCCATTCCCAAAAGAAACAAATAAGCCCAATAACAATATTTGAAAAATCCTCATTAATGAATGATAACATAAACTCAAATGTTTAAGGAGATAGTCATGGGAAACATCTCTCAAAATGAATCCTCTATGGCTGAAGGTCCATATTTATGAAAGGTAAAGAAAAATAAACTCGTGCTAAACAATCCTTTTAGAAATAGTATCCCAAAATTAATCACAATGACACAACTCATTCCCATGAGAAATCAAGTCAGAAAATATAAACACATCAAAAACTGGATGGGAAATACCAATTAGATGATAAACAACTGATTAGACTAAGAGTGGGGAATGAGAATGCTCCTCCAAGATAACCAACTCATCATGACTCACTCCAAGAACAAGGTCCTCTATAGGTCCATCATTAAATCACCTCCATATCTAGGTGAAGGTTCCTCGATCTTCCTATTGAAACCTCAAAAGAGTAACCATCTCAAGAAAATGTCTCTAATCACAAGAGAACTCCAGCCTCCCCCATGTCTCCAAGTTTCATGAGTAGCTAAAATTGACAAATCCATTCCAAGCTCCAAATACAATACTGCACTATCATGAAGCTCCCAAGAAAATGACCAATATACTCAATACCAAGAGAAACATCAAGATCAATGTCAAAGCTCCGACCATATTTAATCAAGAATCCAACATGAAATCATGGTATAATTGTCTCCTCCTAGGAAATCACATGTAGCAATTCCTAAATATTTTTGTCAAGAGAACTTGTATCATGTCAAACCTCTAAATATGTACCAAGAATAAACCATGAAATAATACCAATTAGACTCTAAACCAAGAATCAACATCACCAGTCACATGAAGAGAACCATCACCAATGATAAATCATGTCTTTTGTAGCGAATCCCACTAAACTATGGTATTGAGATACACATGGAATTATAACAACCACCTCCTTCATGAAGATCATCCAAGTCAAAACACATAAATAAAATACCAAGAAGAAAAAATGTCTCCAAGGAAAGAAGATACAACCACCATAAAAAAATCAAGAACAAATCTTGCACCACTAAGTCTTCGGTCTCAAAAGCTCCAAGTAAAAAGTGTAACTAAGAATTTATTCAGCCAACCTATTATGACATCACCATCAAAGCACATGCTACGATTCTAAATAATAGACAAATCAGGTACTTTAACCATCCATCCTCTCATTCCAAAGAAACATACTAATGCAAAAATGACCATAGACAAGGCCAATTAACAAAATCTACATAAAAATTGAACCAATATCATGGATCTATAGATTCCACATCCAATTCATCCCACTGCAACCGAATGGATGGCCAACCCAAACAGCTACATAAATTGAAGATCCAAATAATGAAGCATGTAAACTCATCATCACACCAGTAACCTACGAAACAAGATATCAAATAAGATAATCATATTTATGATATTAAGACTCAAACACCAAATCAACCACATATCTAATTTTGCAAAACATTTCCACAAATGAGTAACCATATTCAAGGAACTAATCAACCATGAAGGAGATAATAAAAACCTCCTTACATCATACCATAACACCAAAATATAACCACATACATTATAATATTGTGCTAATTCTCAAATGTACCTACATATCCATGATACCATAACCATAGCCAAAATTTTACTTACACTCAACTATCACCCACAAAAGACTCCAAGTCTCCACTCATGTCAACCCATGTAGAAAAAATCAAAGACAATTTGTGTACCTATCACCATCAAATTCCACCTTTGAAAAAAAATTTAAACCTATACCAGAAATTACCAAACTGATAAATAGTTGTACCATCATAAATATCATATAAAAATATGTTCCTAACGATCTGAAACAACATTGTAACTAAACATATATTCTTTGCAGGCATTGATTGCTAAATTCCTCCTTCTGAGGCTCCTTGATATGTGTTCTATTGATAGGATGGCCTTCCTCCTTGATAGGTCTGTGTGGGAGGCTTCAAAGGTGTTGCTTACTTTTGTCGGATGAGGACTAGCTCATTCAAAAAGGACCACATGAGATTCTTTATATCATTGTCATTCACTACCAATGAGGTGGAGCCCGAAGTGCTTGGTTGTGCACTAGGGTATACATACATGGATGAAGGTATAGCTGATCTAGTCGCTTGTGGAGCAAAGGCAGCTAGTGTTGCTTCTTCCTAGGGGCCACTAGAGATTTCCACAAACATGGGCATCGATGGTCATTGTGGAAGCTTCCCGACATCAATCACGCTATTTTCTATGCACACAAGTAGATTTTATGCATCAGGTAGAATGTTTCATCCCATAGATTGCACCATGAATATGATATTTGAATTGAATGCATTTAGATAAAATATGAATGACATAGTAGCAAGAGGCCTAGTAGTCATTGGAATTTTTTTCCACATTTTGTGAAACCTAGTTTTGAAGTCACTCATGGCCTCTTGTAGGGCTCTATTGATGGTGATTATTTACTACAACAAATAGGAGAGATATCCCTTTTCAGAGAATCATTCAAACAAATTCTCTCTGAGTTGATCCCAAGAGTAGATAGAGCTAGAATCCAAAGACCTGTACCAATCCTGGGCTTTTCCTTTGAAAGATGCAACAAACAACTTGAGAGAAACATTTTCCTCTGCGATGTTCTATACTCTGCATACCTCCACTATATCTTGGAGATGTTTGGATGAGGTCTTGAAAACCTCCCTGAAAAGCTTTGGGATGGACTTAAGATCATTGGCAGGTATGGCGAGCCATACATCTGAGGGCGTAGGTGGCTCCAACGGGCTACCACTATCCTAGGCAACAAAATTTCTAGGGGTATGGGCACGTAGATGAGCCATTGCATATAAGTTCCTATAGATAGGGTATATAGGTATTCTGATTTGGAAAGTTGTGCCTCCTGGTGGAGTATATAAGGCTTTGGATTGTGGGCTAATACTTCTTACAAGTGATACAAAAATTGTAAGTATTATTCTTCTAGGTGCCAAGGTAGGTAATTGGGAGTACTGGAAATGGACTTTTGAAGATACTCTCGTTTGGATTCTAGGCATAAAATTTTCAACCTCTTTTCTTCGTCTAATTTAAGAAATATTTTTGACTTCTAATCAAACATTCAAAAAACTTCAGACCTGCCTGGCGTGCTAGAAAAAAGAACTATTGATCATCAAAGATTATGCTTCTTTGACAACCCTATGGGAAATTGAGTGATCGGGGAACCAATTTGTCCCTCGCTGATTAACCTCCAAGAGTTTTATAGAAGGTCAACTCTTCTTTGGGTTTTTGGGAAAAGGTAGAAAAAATATTAATAAAACACAAAGATGGTGATGTGCAAAAGCCTTTACAACATTTCAAACCTTAACTATTCCTTATAACTGATATGATAGACACAAAATGCCACAGACCCTTCATTGTTGGGAAGAGAATGAGCAACAAAGGCTAGATAAAGCACAATACAGTCTTTCAAATCTCCCCGTGGGAAGCTCCCATTAAGGTCGAATCAAACATAAGAAAACTTCAAAGATTAACAAAAATATCTAGAAACTTAAATAACCCTTCTTCCTTCACAACATAATATGGAAAATGACAAGCTCTCGAAAAAAATGGAAAATTTTAATAGACATAATCTAATTTCTGAAAGCTAACATTCAACATAGAAGCTTAACAACATGAAACTTAGCTATCCAAAATACCGAAGACAACTTGAAACAATGTCTTTAACATGAATGAAATATACAAGGAAACTTGACAAAGGCCATAACATGCACAATTTGAAAGATTTCTCCCAAACAAATTTAACTTCTATAATATATGAACTGAAAAACAAAGGTCGGATGTCAATCGAATGATACTTTGAATTAAAATATAACATGCTAGAGAGAAAAGAAGTATTATGTAAAAGACCTTCTACTTCTAAGGAAATATAAAATACCTAATATGTCTATATCCTTTAAAAAGATTTTGAAGTTATAAATACCTAATATGTCTATATCCTTTAAAAATATTTTGAAGTGTTTTTTATAACTCTTTGACTTATTCTGCCAATCACTATTTATAACCAGAAGAAGAGAGCACCGCCACAAATATTTCAGAAGTAAAAACTATCAAATTCTCGAACCGGATAACCCAAAACCGGATCTTAGATCTTGATTAGATCAGGACAATATTTTCTCATTAGGTCCCAACTGCTTCATTAATGGATTTAGCTATTTATCGAAAATATTTGGTAGAAAACAATCATATTTTAACACAGTGTGGAAAAAATCTGATCAATCAACCATAGAGATTGATGACACTGACTCGAAGGTTCTACCCTAAGAGTAAGATGCCTGGCGTAATCCCCAACAATCTATAACCAAAGAGATCACTCCACAAAATAAATACAAATTTATTGATGCTAATAGATGACATGTCAAGCGAGTGAGTGAACTCATATTTGTGAGAGTAGCCTTGAATAAAATCCCCACCAAGCTGACACGTGTCTTGATTCATGCCTGGAAGGAAAATGATATGCAAATAAAGCCACTCAACCACCACTTGGCACATTGCATGCCTTTTTTCTGGAGTAGTCTTTGTTCCTTGGGGACATATTCATCCGTAAGCAAAAAAGAAGAGTCAAAAAGTAAAAAAAAATGATTAAGGGAAATATTGCTTTATAGTATTATCGATGAAGAATTGTTGTGAAATGGCAAAGATAGCTTCTGTTGGTATAATTAATTATTTAATTACACATACATAAGTTTACTTAGGCATAGTATTTAATTAAGTCCTAGGTTGCATTATTAGATAAATCATTAATATGGGATAAATTCCTCTTTCCATGTATGTAGGAAATATTCCTTCTAGAAACCTTATCTAGGAATGCACATTCACCTAGGTGGGTTGTTAGTTGTCTCATGTAATAGGATTTAGACACTTGTCATAATCTTGTCTAATTCTATCTCTCATCCTTGCCTTTATAATCAAGGCATCTCATGTACATTTGTATCAATTCAATCAATTCAATCTTGCATTGTGAAGCAAGCTTTCTTGCCATTATCTCTCTTGTGGAAGTGGTTTTGGTCTAGCAACTATTCCTTGGGGTGTTGGGGAGTCACCATTTACTCCCACAACTTCTAACACTTTTATGCCCTTCCAACTCCCCAAATGATGTAGTTTGTAAATATGGTAGCTCAATTCTTCAACCATTAACTAAAAGAGGATGGGAGACAACGGGTCTCCATGTTAAATCCCCCCAGCACAGCTAAAAAATCCACACATGGTACCACTTATTATGATTGAATAACTTGTAATTGATATGCATGCATAGACCTAATTCATCCACTTGTCTCCAAATCCCATATAATTCATTACCTTTAATATAAAATTCCATCAAACTCTATCATAGGCTTTACTTAGATCTAGATTTAAAATGATTCCTTTTAGTTTTGACTATTTAAAAGTGTTAAAAAATTCAAGTGTTACTATCACCCCATTCATGATGATCCTTTCTAGGATAAACCAAATTTTTCTTTAGATATTATTGTTGACATGAGTGGCTTTAACCTATTCATCATTACCTTTTTGATACATTTATAGACCACATTATAGAGAGAGATAGGTCTATATTTCAAAAAATATTCACAATTGTCTGTATTGTTGGTTAAAGCTATATTAGTGTTGTTAAAATTCTTTAGCATATTGAAACTTCTCCTTTATTATTCCACTACCTCGTGCAAATCCTTCTAATGAAATCCTAAAAAAAATGGTAAAAGAGCATGTTCAAGCCATCTAGGACATGCACTTTCTCAGGTTACATTTGAAATGTTGCCTCTTTTGCATCCTCAAGATTAATTATAGCTTCAATTTTGTCCTTCACTTCCACTTTGATAACTATGTTGATCTATTCTAAGAAGCTACACTCGATGCGTTCTGCCTCACCATTATTTCCCAAAAGATTCTCAAAAAAATGATTCCAACCTTCTGAATGTCCACTTCATTGGTAACAACTTGGCCTTCCAAGTCTTTTATCTGCACTATCCTATTCCAACTTCTCTTCACCTTTGTTGAATTGTAAAAAAAAATTGTATTTGACTTTCCCTCTTGAAGCCATGACTCTGTAGACCTTGTTTTCCAATAAATCTCTTCTCTATATAAGATCTCATTGTATCTCTCAACAATTCTTTTTCCTTTTCATATTCTACATTAGTTATGCTAGGTGACTTATTATTATTTTGGCTTAGGTTTTCCATCTCCCTTTCTAAGCGATATTTCTCTTCAAAGATCTTTTGAAATACCTTTTTGTTCCATTTATTGAGCCTCTCCTTCATTTTATTTATCCTTTTATAAAAGATAAATATATTCCACCCTTCCACCTTTACAGGTTTCTTCCACCATTGTCTCATGAGATCAATTATATCCTTATTCCTTGGACCCTTGCCTATGGATTTTGGACCATTTTCAGCCTCTTTTTTACCTCTTTCCAAGCCTTGTGCCAAGGTGTTAGAAGGTGTTGTAGAACATTTTAATTCTTTCCTAGGCTTGTCATCACTTAATTAACCCTTTCTTAGGCTATACTGACCCCTTAATACACATATAATTCCCATCTTAGTGTGTTTTCATGAGACAATCCCGAAAAACATAAATAATCTCACTTTAATCTCTGAATATCAATGAAAATGGCCCAAGTGGACTAGGTCTCCACCTTGGGGGACCTAGTCCCATGTGCCTTAAAAATCAAAATTAATTCAAGTTTCTTTCAGGATTTTGTCTCTTAGACACTAAGGTCACCCTGTATGTTGTTATTTTGGGAAAATTAGGGCATAACTTGTATAAATAAGCCTAAAAACCCTAATTTCTCAATAAGACACACTCATTATTCACAAATTTTGACTCCCCATCCACTCCTCAAGCAAGGTATGGTTTGAGCCTTTTAAGTCAACAAGACATCTTTTTTGAAGCATTCAAGCGAAGATATCATTATGTGTTTTGCAGCACTTTGTATTTCAATAGTTTTAGCATTCATTAAGCATTTCATTTTAGTTTATGACATTCACACACCTCACAACCCTTAATCCTTTGAATGCAATCACCAAAAATGCATATTATTAAGTGGAAAGAGAGCTATTTCCTAAACCAAGTGCTCTTTAGGTGAAAAACCCTAAGGGCCTAGTAAGGGGGAATCCTCTTTCCCTTTTTAGCATATTATTATTATTAATTTTTTTTGGTGGTTCATTTTGGTGATCCCTACTCTCTTACCCTCCCTTCTTATTTGGCCTTCTTTAGCACCCTAGGTTTGCATTGCATTGCATTGTGCATTGTTAAAATTTGCATCCTAGGGTTTCAACATTTGCATTAGTGAAAATTGCATGTAGATTGCATTCTTTCCTGTTAAATCATTCAAACCCATCAAAAGTGTGCATCAAAAAATTGAAGAAGTCTTTTTAAATGAAGAATGGGGGCCCATTGAGACACTTGCCAACTGGGGGATGTTAGAACCTACAACAAGAGCATGGGAATCTCAACATAATCTAATACTATATAGACAACCTATATAATTTTTTTTTGTATAGTTCATATACAGAGCCACTTATAATCTTTTAATGTAAAGTGAACTGATCTCATAATCCCCCCATAGTTGGAAATGTAGGATCTATACTACTGTAAGGTAAACTGTATAGGTAGATTTTCATTGGCATATGGTGTTACATGGTATAGCTATTAAATAATTTATGCTATAGCTAAATGTGACTTTGTTGTATGTGTTTAAACTATAATTAATAAAAAAAATCATTGTATATGAGAAAACTTCAAGTGGATTTTAGACTGAGATTTCATGTGAAATAGTTTTTCTTATCAGTTATACTTAAATCTATAATTTATTAAAATATAAAATTGTCCATAAGCTTGAGGAGAAGGAAAAAAATCAAGAGAATAATACTACAACAATTATAGCTAAATAATTCTTATTAAACAAGCATCAATTTTTCAATAGAGATATATGGTTGGAGAAAAATGTATGAAGTAGAAGTTGTTGTGAACTTAAAAGTATTAAGTTTTTAACATTCAATAAGATATTAACTCCCATTGCATTGTTAATGTTAAAGTATATCAAGTATAGTAATTAAAGTTATACTAAGGTGTGACAAACGATCAAAACATGTAGTGCCAAGAATAATAATAATGATCTATAGATGAAACACTAGTAGTTGCATAGTCTCTCACAACATGTAAACTATAACATTCTCTTCTACCAACACCTACAAAGTTAAATGTTGTGGCAAGTATTATCTCCATTCAACCCCAAATAAAAATCATCAACAAGACCCATAAAACATTCAATATCTTAGACAAAAAAAAACATATAAATCATGTATAATGCTGACATGGATGTAATCCTCTCTAACCAAGGATAAATTCTAACACATTTATTCCCTTCCAAATCCCCAACTGATGGATTTTGGAAATATGGTAGCTCAGTGCTTTGATCATTAACAAAAAGAGGAATGGAGATAGTGGGTGAGTCTCCTTGCTAGATCTACCTAGCACTGCTAAAAAATCCACACAAGGTACCATTTATTATGATTGAATAAATTGGCATTGATATGTATGCTTATACCAACTTCATCCACTTATCTCCAAATCCCCTCTGCTTCATTACCTTTAACAAAAAAATGCATCGAAATCTATCGTAGGATTTACTTAGATTTAGCTTTAAAATCATGCCTTTTAGTTTTAAATTTTTTTAAGTGTTGAAAAATTTGAGTTACTATCACCCCGTCCATGATGTTCCTTTCTAGGATACATCATTTTATTATTTAGATATTATTGCTAGCATGAGTGGATTTAACCTATTTATCATTACCTTTGTGATAATTTTATAGACCATATTATATAGAGAGATAGGTCTATAGTCCAAACAGGATTCACAATTATCTTTTTTGTCCATTAAATAAATGTTATTGTTGTTAAAATCCTTTAGCCTATTGGACCTTCTCCTTGATTATTCCAATAACTCGTGGAAATGCTTCCCAATAAATTCCCAAAACAACTGGTAAAAGAGAATAGTGAAGTCATCTATTACATGCAGTTTCGTAGGATACATTTTAAAAGTTACTTCTTTTACATCCTCATTTGCAAGTCTTTTATCCACACTATCATGTTCCAACTTCTCTTCTCCTTCATTGAATTATGGATTTTTTTTGTATTTGAGTTGCTCCCCTTAATACATGACTCCATAGACCTCATTTTCTAATAAATCTCTTCTCTATAAACACGATATCATTATATTCTCTCAACAATTCTTTTTCCTTTTCATATTCTACATTTGTCTGCCCCTAACTTATTATTTTTTCACTTAGGTTTTCCATCTCCATTTCTAAGCATTATATCTCTTTATTTAGTTTTTTTGAAATAATTTTTTGTTCTATTTATTGAGCCCCTCCTTTTCTTAAATTATCCTTTTATAATTGATAAACATCTTAAACCATTCCACCTTTAGAAGTTTCTTCCACCATGCTATCATGACATCAATTACATCCTTATTCCTTAGCCACATTTTTCTAAAATCTAAACTATCCCTTTGTTAGCTTAGGATTTTATGTGATGATTAGTTCTATTGGGTAATGCTCAAATATTAGAGATGGGAATATGAATTTTCTTTTGGTAGCACTTCATCCTGCATCCACATAACTGAAATCAGAAATCTATCTAACCTTTTAGATATGTTATTAAAATCCTTCCTCTTATTCTTCCAAGTATATATGTTGTTTGAACTCCTTAGATCAATTAAATATTTTTCCTCTATAAATATACATAAGTCTTTTTGTGCTTGTGCGACATTTTGGGTTCCGCCTTTCTTTTTATTTAAATCCATTATTGTATTAATTTCACCCAAGACAATATTTTTAAATTTTAATTCTCTTGATATGACCTCCAAAACCAAAGTCTTTTCTTCTATTTTAATAGGACCATAGATGCTTTTGATAAAAGGGTAAAATGGGTTTTACAGGGACCCAAAACCACAAAGTTTACAAAATATCAAAAAGAACACCAAAGTTCCACCAAAAAAAATAGCTGGTCGAGAAAAAACCAACAACAAGCAAACTAAAAGGACCAGAAGGCTTAGGAAAGAAGCGACATCAGAGAAAGCACACAGGAAACCCTAGCCATTACTTCAGAGACCTAAGGACAATCTCTGTCTCCGCCTCTATATCCTACATAAACCCCCTTTTTAAAGGTTAGAACCATTTTCTGAGTAAGGGGGGCCTTGCGCTTCAAGTTGGCATGGGTTCTTCTGGAAATGGCAGCTTCCGTGTCCTGGATTTTATCTTTAGTATCTTCTAGATCAACCACCAGAGATCCCTGCTGGGATTTTTCAAGCTTTTCAGTCATCGCATTAATAATTATAGCATTATGTCTTGCTATACGGTTGTTTTGTTCAGCGACAGTTCTGATGGTATTCCTCAAGCTCTCAACTTCGGTGTCAATGTTCCTGTTACTATGAACCGCTTCTTTCTTCTCCATCTCAACAATCTTAGTACCCATATCATCGATCTTACTTTGCAAGGCCCAGTTTTTAATTTTCAGCTCATTAATTTCAGAGAAGGTCCAATCCAAGAGTTTGGAATGGGACTCAGAATTGGTTTTAGCAAGGTTGAGATAATCTAGAGAGGGCTCTTTTCTAGTGTTAATAGGGGAATTATCTACAATGTGTATGTCCGGAAAAGGGTCAGCACAATGCTCAAAAATGTTGGTATCAGATTCCTTTGACTCAGAGGATTCTTCGGAGTAAGAAACAAGGCTTTTGGCCTGGGTTTTCTTGCCAACAAAGCTGATCTTAGGAGGAGGACAGTCAGGCTCAGGCTCAACACGAATTTTACCTGACTCCCTGGAAGGGCCAGCATGCAAACTAGGGGCTTTTCTAATCGGTCTAGGGTTAGGCAAATGCTCCAAGCCACTAGGCTCAGTATCATCACTCTCAGAATCTAGGTTGGTTTCCAAAATAGTAGGGGTGGGCACATGAATATGTTCAACAATCAGCCTAATTAACCTAGTGTGAAGAATGGGGTATCTTTTAGGGTTTTTCTTATTGTCCTCCAAACTTTTCTTCAAAGAGAAAAAAAGATAAAAGGGGATAGAGACCCTTACCTTGTGTCAGAAATGGTTGAGAAGAGCAAAGTGGTAGCCATAGACTTTAGTGAATCACCCATCCACCGTAATGTACTCCATGATGACTCGGAGAACCTTTCTCCATATAGGTTTTATGGAGTCAACATCGAAGTAACTGTTTGCAATTTTGACCAAGCTTTGCTTTTCCTTTTCCTTTTTGTGAAATCTGGTAACAGCTTCATCAGAAAAAGCCCTGTCCCTAAAAAACTTCTTACCATCAGTGGGTAATCCGGTAACATCGGCAATAAGATTTTCGTTGAGCTCCACGTTCCTGCCAAACAGGGTCAAATTACCATCATGCCAATTTTTGGCAAAGAGATCCGTAGCCTCCTGGTTAGAGCCATGAAGCTTCTCCAGGAAAGGAATCAACCCTCCACTTTTAATCTTGTTCTAAACCTTGGCATTTTTCATGTGAATTTCGTAGCTGTCTGGCTTAGTTCGCTTTCTGTCTCCTCCCATATTGGCCGACACAATGAGGTAGGTCGAAACACAAGCCTTTCTAAAATTGGCCCTACCAAATCTTAGAACCCACAAAGCATGCGGAGTTATCTTGCAAATTACTCCAATGGGCTCGGTCCCATGCAATCTAATGATTGTGATGTGATAGATCCAACTTGTCCTCATTAAAGGGATAACACGTCGCCTTACCATGTGATTTATCATAGTTTAATAGGGCACAAACATTAAAATTTAGATCGCTATTATTTAGCCAGGTACACACTTCCTTACTCTTAACTCCTTCATTAGCAAAAAAGTCCGCCACAACATTGGCTTCTCTATAGGTGTGTGATATTTTAACTTTTTCAAACTTGGCCAATTTCAATTTGGCTTCATCAATCCATGAATTGATGGTCCACGAGGGTGGAGACTTGCCACAGAGGCAGTCAATTATGTTTTTGGAGTCTCCTTCAAGCCATAGATTTTTAATGTTAAGACTTTGGGCTAAATTTATGATATGGTAAGTGCCAGCTGCCTTCGCCAGGTGATTAGTTTGAGAGCCAAGAGGCAAGGAAATCACACTAATGAAGTTGCCATTGGAATCCCTTATAACTCCTCCACAGCCCGCCGCCCCTGGGTTGCCTTTAGCCGCACCATCAACATTAGCTTTAATCCACTCGTTAGGCAGAAAAGTCCAGCAAACTCCCTCTCTGTCCTTTTTGGCCTTCATAGTAGAACTAGACAAATTAGGATTTATGTTCCATTCCTTAGCAAAAAATAGATCATAGTTCGAATACTCTGCATTCATGGTTTTCCTGTCCTTCTGGACCAAGGCTTTGAAGTTTTCCTTCAGGGATCTGACAATTTTATCAAAGACATAATCCACAGAGGCTTCTTTGCCCCTAAAAATTCTGTTGTTACGTTCTTTCCAAAGGCCCCAAGCAATATGAGGGAAGGATAAATCCCAAAAAAGACCTAAGTAAAGGATTCCTTGTCGGGGCTTTCCACTGAGAAAAGAGATCTTCAATGGACAACGAGAAAACCCAAGGGAGGTTCCATAACCTGATAAAATTTTCCCAAAGAGAAGCAGCAAAAGAGAAATGAAGGAATAAATGACTCACAGATTCAGCATCCATCTTGCAAAGACAACATCTATTAGGGATTTGAAATACACGTTTACATAGGTTGTCAATCGTAAGCAACTTGTTTTGGAGCAAGATCCAAAAGAAGATATTAATTTTAGGTATCAGATGTTTGCACCAAGCTTTAGACCAAAAGGGAGGATGATCCAGAGAAGAAGTGATCTTAGCAAAAGTAGAAGACACAGAAAAATCACCAGAGGGATCATCAATCCAAATCACATAGTCCTCCAACTGCTCATAACTAAGTCTAATAGGCAGCAACGTAGTTTGGATGGGGACCAAAGCCTGACTGACTCTACCCAAGTCCACTCAATTACCATTCACTCTGTAATCTTTAACATAGGTTCCAAACCTAGCCTTGCAATTCTTAGCCCAATCTCTGAAGGAATTGATTTTTATCAAGGGTTCCTTAAAAATCCATCTTTCTTCCCAGAATTTGGTACAATTACCATTTCTCACTTGCCAACCAATGCTTTCCTCCACAATCTTTTTTCCAAAAATTAAATTGTTCCAGCATATAGATCCTCTCGGAAGAAGGTGGGGGTCCTTCTTAATAATGGAAGAGCAGTTTTTTTCTAAATATTTGCTAGCCATAATATTGATCCACTCCCTAGAGGAAGAGAAGATTCTCCAGATTTGCTTAGCCAAGAGGATTTTATTAACAATTCTGATTCTTCTTAACCCAAGTCCGCCGTTCTTTTTAGGTCTACAAACCAGATTCCAGTCAATTAAGGGAACTCTTTTACTTTCCTCAACACCCGACCAAAGAAATCTTTTTTGATTTTTTTCAATTGTATCAGCAAATTTAGCTGGAATCTTAAAGAGGCTTAGGGCATAGATAGGAAGATTCTGGAGAGATGCTTTGAGGAGCTGAAGCTTACCAGCTTGACTAAGCAGAGCACCTTTCCATCCCGTAAGCTTCTTATTGAATCTATCCACCAACGATATCCAGAAAGAATAAGGAGGTTTCAAACTTAAAGGAAGACCCAGGTAGGTGGCAGAAAGGGAATCCACCGTACAATCCAGAATTCTGGCAATTTTGGTCTGTCGATGAGTCGGAGTATTGAAAAAGAACAGCGAACTTTTTTGATTGTTGATCAACTATCCTGAAGCTCTCCCATACTCGTCAAGCAACTATTTTATAGATTTTCCTTCAGACACAGAAGCTTGACCCATGAGCATAGTGTCATCAACAAATTGTTGATGAGAGCACACCAAGTTGCCCGAGGAAGGTCTGAGCCCAGAGATAAATTTAAAGTCTACTAGATTTTTCAGGTTCCTGCCTAAACTTTCAGCCATAATAGTGAATAAAATAGGAGATATAGGATCACCCTACCTTAAACCTCTGGTACTCTGAAAAAAGGAGGTCAAGGATCCATTGACCATAATCAATATGGAAGCTGTGGACACAAGTTGTTCCACCAGTTGAACAACCCTATTATTAAAGCCAAAGGCCTTCAAAATTTTAAATAAAAAAATCCAATCAACTCTGTCATAGGCTTTTGAGATGTCAAGCTTTAAGAGGAAACCTTCAGTCTTCGACTCAACAAGGGAGTGAATGTTCTCATGAACCGTGACTATAGAATCAAGGATTTGTCTGCTAGGAACGAAACCATTCTGTTGAGGAGAAATCAAGGAAGATAGAAAAATTAAGAATCTAGAGGTTAAGACCTTAGAGATGATCTTGTATAAAGAATTACAGAGACTGATAGGCCTAACAGCCTCAAAATTATTAGCTCCAGATTTCTTGGGGACGAGAACCAAGAAAGTAGAATTTAATTCTTTTAAAAGACATCTGGCTCCAAAATCCTTTAATAGCATTAACCACATCTTCTTCAACAATCTCCCAGAGCCATTGGAAGAAAAACAAAGGGAAACTATCAGGACCCGGGGCTTTGTTCCCATCAAAGGAAAAGACAGCCCGCTTGACTTCCTCGTTGGTGGGGATTGTTGTCATAAAAGAGTTATTTTCCTGGTTGATAATTCTTGGTATAGCTTCCACTAGCTCATCTTGCTCATTTTGGTTTATTTCAGTACTTTGTGAGAGAAGAAGTTTAAAGAAGTAGCCTGCCTACATCCTAATATCCTCTTCCTCCTCAAATATGGTTCCATTCACATCTATTTGAGATATTCTGTTTACAGCTCTGTGTTTAGATGCCAAAAGGTGGAAGTACCTGGTGTTTCTATATCTAGCAGATAGCGAGAGGGCTCTAGATCTTTGTTTCCAGAACTCCTCCTCCTTCTCAATTATGTCATGCATCTTCATAAGGAGCTCATTCTCTTTTTCCTTAGTATCATTCAAGTAACCCTCCTTCTATATTTTGAATTGAATTGCTCTGAGATCCATCTAAAGTTTGGACTCGATCTTAAAGATGTTCCCAAAAGATTCCTTTTTCCATTTTTTAAGATTTCATTTCACTTCCCTTAATTTTTTAGTAATTCTAAACATTGCAGTTCCTTGAATACTTATATTCCACCATTTCTTTATTTTATCTTTAAGAGCAGGATGAGAGGTCCACAATTTTTCAAATCTAAAAGGAGTATTCTTCTTCCTTTTTATAGAATCCACAATGAAACTGATAGGGGAATGATCAAAACCTATTCTAGTGAGGGCTTTAAGGGAACAATAGTAATCAAAATACCAATGATTGGAAATCAAAGATCTATCTAATCTGACCTGTATGAGGTCCGTCCCCTTTTTGCAATTGGACCAGGTGAAGGAGGCTCTAAGAAGATCCAGATCTATCAGCCCTTGAGTATCAATAAAATTCTGAAGATCCTCTTTACTTTCTAAGTTAATCTGAGATCCCCCAAATTTTTCACCATTCATTAAGGGAGTATTGAAGTCCCCCATAAAAAGCCAAGCTTCTTTATGAAAAATACTCCTAATGGAAGCTAATTCCAGCCAAAAATATTTCCTCATTCCTTTTCCATTAGGAGCATATATGTTCATTTGAATCCAACTGAAGTTATCTCTTATATGAGTGAGTCTAGTAACTATGTGATTCATCCCTTCCAGTATTGGATCTCCTTTGATATTGTGGCTATTCGAGAAAGTAACAATGCCTTTACCAAAGATGTTAAAAACAAATATATATTGAAATTAGGATCCAATGACTTCACCTCTAGTTACATCCATGAATGTTGTTTTGAAATTGGGATCACCTCATATTTTTATTGAATCCATAGAAAGCTCAATCCTCCTACTACTCATCTAAATTCACAAATGCACTCTTCGATTTCTTGTAGGAGTTTGCAAATGATGTAGTTTCAATATCTACCAATTTAGTTTCTTGTAAGAATATGATGTTAGCAGTCAAAAAGTGCAACTTGTGCTTGACTAGTTTCTCTTTGTTAGGGGAGTTTAGGCCCCTAATGTTTTAGGTGAGGATCCTCATCTTCCTTTAATTGAGAGCAACCTCCCTTGGATCTACTCATGTAGAATTTGATTGAGGTTTGATCACCTATCAAAGCCTCTTCTTCCATCTTCTATTTATTTGGTTTCCTTCCTATTCTTGGAGTTGAGGCCAGCTTTGAAATTTGGTAGATGTTCATTGGTTGAGATATTTTCATGGCATCTTTTGTCTCCAAAGTATATTCCCCTTTTCTTTCATTCTACACACTCATTTCAAAAGTTTCATCATTTTGTATTTGTGTTGCAAAAAAGTGTGGCCTTGATACTTTTCACTCATTTTGGCCTTTCTTGTGGTTTTTAGCCTATTTTAACCTAGATTTAATGTTGTAATATAGTTGATAGATTCACATTAGGTCTTGAAAACTTGAAATTCAATAATAATTCTATGGTGTCTTGTAAAAATATTGTGAAGTGTTGTAACCGATGTTCACACTTTCCTAGGATCCTTTCATCATAATTCACCTAAATAACCGCTTTCCAAGCCTTATTTCAAAGTGTTTTAAATATTTGTAACAAATTCTCACACTTTCCTAGGCTTGTCACCAATAATTTGACCTTTTCTTATGTTAAAATGACCCCTTAATGCTCTTATAGGTCCTACTTAAGTGTGCTTTGGGAGACAATATTAAAAACCAACATTAATCACCTTTTAATCCATGACAACCACTTCAATTTTTCCAAGTGGAATAAGTCACCACCTTGGGCGACTTAGTCCAATGTGGCATAAAAAATAAATTTAATCCAAAATTTTGGTGGGGAATCGTCTCCTAAACCCTAAGGTTGGCCTATGATGAGGTATTTTCGAGAAAATAGGTCACATGTATAAATAAGGGCTTTCCCATTATTTTCACCCTAACCAATTCTATTCCATGCATTCATTCTTCACTCATCATTCACTACTCTTCTAAAGCAAGCTAGGGTTTGGAGTATTCTAAGTCATGAAGACATATATCTAAAGCATTCAAGGGCCGAATCTTTCTCCATTGCTACAACTCAAGATCATTCCTCATGGAAAGGTACGAATATCAATTCTTATTTTTTTCATTCTCTATTATCTTATTTCATCATTTTTGTTTAATTACTCAAAAGGGGTTTTATCAAGGAAAACCCCCAATCCCTAACAATCAACAAGTTTCCCCTCTTAGTGTGATTCACACGTTTTGTGCATATTTGACAAAGATTAAAGGTGGAAAAGTCTTTTAAAATTTATCAATGCCCTTAATGTTGGTCAAAACCTTGAAAGAGGCTTGGAGAACACTTACAAACCATATCATACTATTTCAGATCCATAAACTTGTCAAAAAGAAAAATGCAGACCAAGGGCTACAAAGTGTACCTTTAGATCTCCTCAAACTTGAAGGTAGACTAATTTTCCATTAGTGGTGACTTATTCCACTTTACATGCATTTTATGGTCTTTTGTATATTTGAGTACCCTTTTGTTTGAAACTGGTTCCAACGGATTTTCTCATAAACTAGATTAAGTCACCTAGATTTGCACATGTGTCCCAATCGGCTTTTGCATTGGTTTTTCAAGATTCTAGACCTTCATCTCATCCCTCTTTAGTTTCCAGGTGCACCTCATTCTCCTCTTTCATTTGTATCATAGTTTACTTACATTCAATAGTTCATTTCTAGGTATTTTGCATACAACATTGTGTTTTCCAACACTTTGCATTTTATATAAATAATTTCTTTTTCAGTTTTTTTCATTTAGATCATCACATTCCACACACATTTACATCACATAACTTGCATTAATCTTTGATTGTAACATTATAATTTTGGTATCCCTCTCTCCTTTTAGGTGAAAAACCCTAGAAGTGATAGAGAACCCTAAGTGGGTACCAAAAATTAGGCTAGGCCCCATGGTGGGTGCCGAAATTTGAATGGTCAAGGCCTTCAACCTATTCAAACATGGAAAAACAAGCAAGAATTTAGTCCTCAAATAGATTTAAATCAAAGCATTCCCTATGAAATTCATTGAAGCACAAAAATAAGAAAACAAACATAAAGTATCATATAAAATCTAATGAAATCTTATTTTAATACTAAATTTTTTTTCCAATAACCTAGCTAAAGTGATTGCAAAATATGAAAGTCTATGAACTTAAATGCTAAATTACTATACTGATTGTGCTACTTCTATTTTGGCTTTCCCTAATATACTTTTATATTTCCCATACATGAAACTTTTTGCTACCACTAGAGCCTATTTCTCTCAATAATGAAATTTTTTGTTCTATTTGAACTCATTATATTCAAATATAATGGAAATGTACTATTTTCCATATTTAATTATTAATTCTTCAAACAATTTTTGTATAGTTTTTCTCCTTTTGTTGTTCCTTATCATTTTGTTAATGTATTAGATAACTTTTTGTTGTGTATAAAAAAAATGTAGTTATTAAATAATGTTCATGTGTAAGAACATAAGTAAAGTTTTTGGTTCAAGGCCAATAATTAGAAAATTCACCACCAACAATTAAAAAATTCACGAAATTGAAAAATTCACCGTGTGTAAAGAATTATTATTCCAATGAATAATATGATAACTAAATTTAAATAATATTCAGATAAGAATTGAAGTAGGGCTTTTAATATTCACATAAGAATTGAAGTAGGGCTTTTACTCATCCAATACACCACGTGAGAAACAAAAGTAATATTTTATTTTCCCTAACTCATCACTTATTTTTTAGGCCACTTTAGAAGGGTCTAGACAACTTCACAACATTAAAAACAAATTAAGACATGAACCCAACCCATAGGTATACACATTAGGGGTTTAATTTTATACAAAAAGTAAAGAAATAAACCTTAAATGACCTCTAATTTTCCCTTTTAAAATCACATCCGAGTTTTAACATTCAATAAATTTAACCAACACCCACTACACATAAATATCAACATAAGTACAAATTAAAACAGTACCACATCACAACACAAGTACATAGAAGACCTTAAACCTCTTAAGGGTAGGCCTAAGTGCACTAGGGAAAGCAAAACACTGGTTTTCTTGAGACCTCCACAGTATTTCCATGGTCATGGAATGTTAACCTGCACACTCCCACACAAATGTTAATATATCCAAAGAAAATGGCTGAAGCAAAAACTAACATCATACTAAATAGACAATTCCCATTAAATTTCAATATCTGGAAACATAAGGAACATTCATGCATTACAAGTAAATCATTTAAAACATATTTAAATTAATCCATAGGATGCATAATGTTTCATCATTCACAGTAATTTTATAATAAAATCCATCGGCAAGAATATCCATGTGAATAATAACATCCAAGTCTAGCAATTATCCATAGTCCATAAATTAATCCAAACCATCATATAAAATCAATATATCATAGTTTATAAGCATAAATAGCAAAACTAGAGTATCATAAGCCAAAAATTCTAACAATCATGAGTAATCCATAATATTAACTTGCCAAATCATCATCAGTCCATAATCGGCTACTATTCTATCACAACATCACTCTCCACATACTCAATGATCATAACAGGGTGAAATGGGACATCGAAGAATGTTTTACGCCATCAAGTTTATTAAGGTAAGGTGTGAATATGAGGAGGAAGGGTGGCCTTAAAGTCTTGGTAGCTTGAAAAAATGTTTCTATAACAAACCATTTTATCCAAATTCCATTTCATATATCCTATTCTCTAGTAACTTTAAAGGTCTTTTCTATCTTTAGATGATTTGTTTAATTATGGGTAAAATAGTAAATACTAATTTGAAAATATGTTTCTCAATATGTTGTTAATTGAAAACCCAAATCAGGGATTCTTTTCTTGATTTCCGTTATCTTTTGAGGCCTGATGTTTCATATTTAGAATCTTGTCCAAGAATGAGAACAGTGCTGACTAGACTTTGTTATGGACAAGATTTTATTGGTTAGATCAGGAAGGAAACACTTTTGTTGTTTGAAAGCATATTTAAGCAATCCTCTAAAATGAATCCTTCAGTTGCTCTTATGGTATAATGGACATTAAAATTGTATCGGTCTCTCTTATTAGAAGTAGCCAGTCTATTAGGGGTTTTCGTTAGACACATCTTTTCATTAAAAAATCTTGATGCTTCCTTTACCAAAGAGTGCAACCAAACATCGCTATATACTTAACCAATAGTAAATCACTGCACACATTGCATTGCTAAGGCGAGGGTGCTCAAAACTCTAATTTAGTTTATGAAGTGTCACAAGGGCCACACATGTAGTAAAATAATACCAATCATACTAATAACACAATAGAATATTAGACATATTGCATTTAACCTATCACTTTTTACACTTTCTTTTCTTTTCTTTCTAGCTATCATGCAAAATGACAATTGAATTTGAGCTTCACAAGAAAGAATTTTCCCATGAATCTAGCGTTAGTTTCCTCAATAATCATAACAAACTTAACTTCTCTAATTCCTACCTTACATCCACTTACCTAAGCTTATAAGTCTCACATATATCTACAAAAAGATGACGCCCACAAATCACAAGATGATACTCACCAAACGGATTCATGAGAGTGAATAGCACCCAAGTACATTCAACAAACCTTAGTATAATGAAGATACATAACTAGTAATTGAGTTGGCCTGCAATAATAAAAAAACAACTAAGACCTCGTAGAGCCAAATAAGTCTCATCTCCCTAAAGGGATGATATCCCATGTTACTTAGCACCATAAGAGAGAAAAGGGGTGGACCTTCAAGAAACTAAGGGAAAGGATACATGAGCATCCTATATCAGTCTGTTAGAATACCTCCACTCCTTAAGAAATTACAATACCAACTTCTCCCCCCATACAACCTACAAGGGCCCCCTTTCAAGAAACGAAAATTTAATACAAGTAAAATCCATGTATACCAGCAGTAATAATAAAGGAAAGGCCTCAGAAAACCATAAATATTAAATGATAAAATATCAAATAATGTCTACAATGAAATGTCATAAGAAAATTCAATTCAAATGTGGCCACCAATGTATAGATTTCAATTTCAATAAAAATTCAAATCAAATGAGTCCTTGAGGCAAGGGACCATTTCAAAACTAGCTGGCTAAGCAGCCCAAAGTAATAAAATTACATAATATTGGTTAGCAATTTGCAAATGGAAATTTAAATAAATAGATAAATAAATCAATATATGAATAATTTAAATAATTAAGAAATCCAACAATCTCACAAAGATATACGACAAAAATCACATTGTGGCTTTAAAAAGCCATCCAAAGGGGAGAAAGCGGTATGATGGACTATACCTCACTTATCTATCCAAGGATAAACCCTCACATCGGATAGCCACTTACCTTTCACAACCTAGGAAAGGATACATAACCAATGAAAAGGACTTAGTATCAAAGTATTAGATGTGTAAGATCACCTAAGCAAGGATAGTACAAACCTTGGTAACACCTGATACTATTCCAAAACCTGAAATCTCTACTACACTAAAATACAAAAGACCCATTCTAGAAATAGTTTTCCAACACTAGGATCTGATGTAAGCATCTGAACTCTAAGCAACATGAAGAGTAACTCCATATAGATGGCACATTAGGGACCATTCTTAACCCATACAAAAGATCAACAATGACTAGATTTTCTCTATGCACTAACGGGTGTTTTTCTACTAAAGGGGCAATCAATATGAGCAAGCATTCATGGAGTATTACAATCTCCCAATGAAAAACCACCTCTAATTTCACTCATACTCCTTATTATACTAAAGAAGCCACAATTTAACACCAATCCCGTACATAAACACAATGGTTTACCATCATTTTATACACCTTAAACTAGGTTAAATGTAGTTACTTACATATATCCAACTAACATACGCATACAAATATATGCCTTGGTTAACCTACTAGGTTTTCTACTTTTGCTAGCACATTTGAAACTCTAATTCTTCATTGATTGTTATTGTACTTCATTACCTAACTCGACTCCTACATCAACCTAGCTACATTCCAATAATTCTAATACAAATTCAACCCTTTGTCTGTACCACCTTGGTCTATTTAAGAATCTGAGTAGCTTTATCTATACAAAAAACATTCTTAACACATTTTGTCCCCCTACAAGGCCTTAACAACATGTGTCACTTAAATAAATCTTTTAATGTTGATAAGATCTCCCCTAGTTGTGTTATGAAATTAACATGAAAATGACTAGAATAAGAGTGTATAAGACTTAAATGTAGGAGTTCAAAAATACAGATTTATTTAGTCTTGTTCTTAATAAATAAAGGACTCTATAATGGATTTTAAGATCTTCAAATATTCATTGTTTATATGCCTCACTGCTTAGAATAAAATAATGATAATCAATTAAAATTCTAAATGTATTTGGAGACTGTAGGGGGTATAGAAATGCAAATAATCATTGCCATTGTTAGATCAATTGATATTGTGTAGTAGAATACCTTAAATTGCTAGTTTTGACGTGGAGTGATTAATCATTGTATGAGTTGGTATTGATCAAAAAGTTGTAGAAACCTTATAGTGTTATACCTCATGTTTCTTGCCTAGGTATGAAGAGTTAAATATAAGGGATTTAGCAGCCTGATCTAAGGAGGATTCCTGTTGACAAGGTCAATTTTCAATAGGTATGAATAGGAAATCTTTGGTAAAACCAGAAATGCATATGTAGTGACTATTATCTAAATAAATATTCCCTCTTTTAAATCTGGTCAGCATTCAAGCAAAGGACAATGCAATCACCCAGGTCTTTCTATTACACAACACAAAGCTTTTCTCAGTGCATAATTTGAGATTTTTCCATTGTAGGAAGACATTTGCATAACAGGTTAGAAGCATTTTGAATACTTAAATACCTCAGCTATAGCAATATGGCAATATATTAGCAAGCAAGAAACATTAAAAGTTTAAAAATATCTATGTCCAATAGATTTGACATATGTCAACAATCAGATCCACATTCGAAACCCAGAGAGAATGCTACAGTGATTGCCATGTTAATGCAGCTTGCTATAAATAGAAAAGAAATTGATTTTCTATAATTCAACAATCCAATAGGGGTGTTAAGGGTTGGTTTCTCAAGAAAATAAATATTGTACTCAAGAAAATAAATATTGTAAGGTGTGCAGAAGGCCTGCTTCCCAATAACTAATGGACTCCTCTAACCTTGTCAAAAAAGGTAGTGTTTATCGACTATTACATGCATACTACTTAAATCCTAAATTCAGTTTGTTTTAGACAAATGTAATACTATTTAACTTATAGGCATCACTGCAATATATCCTGAGATACATCTGCTCCTAACAAAACCATCTTCTTGCATGCTAAGAATTTTCCAATCCAATGACATAGTGTTGCAGGGTTCCCTTAGTTTTGCAAATAGTTTTCGGTATTAATCACACCTTTTTCTAATGTGTATGATATTGAAAGAAATGAAAAAGGGGCACAAACCATAGAGAATTTAAGTTTCTGGGTAACTAAGAACCAGGCAAACAGCAACCTCACCACCAATCCATGTTGCCCACATCCCAGCCACAAACTCTGCTGAGGGCTTTGCCACAATCCCTATCAGAGCTCCACAAAGACTGGAAATAGTAATACCTTTCACTTTACTTATCAGATGCGATTCAGCTTCATTTGTACTTTGGTTACACTCCTGCAGCACAAAATGATCCCATTTAAAGTCCTGAACTCAATAACGCTCAGTTTGGTATGCATGTGATAATCTAAAAATTATGCACCCAATTTAGATAGATCCCCGAATCACACATGTTCATCAATCAGCAATATGGACACTAACTTTTCCATCATCATGTTAGAAAAATTGAAGACTTGATCTTCCAGAATAACTTGATTAACTTGATTAAAATGCAAATATTTAAACCTATCAATTTATAATGCTGGCCGACCCAGCTAATTTATTTTTTAAATATTTTATTAATTTATATATTGATATTATTATTATTCTAATGTTCATTTTTTTATTTATGATTAAATTAAAATAATTGAATCATGCCTCCCGGACGGTAGGGATATGACAGAGGAAGAGGCATACAGAAAAATACCATGGGGTGCATGGCTTGAGAATTAGCACGTACAACAGATTTGTCTTTGCTAACATTAGCTGAACTCTTCTAGTAATGTGTTTGAAAGTTTCCATGCAGAAGCAAGAAGTTGTCCATAACTGTGATTCTCCTGAGCAGCTGCTATTGCCAATCTTTTCTGTGCTCCACCACTCATCCTCAACACAGCTCTGATAACCTTCATGATATTATCAGGTTTCTCTCTAACAAAGCCTAAGTTCAGAACAATCATAAGCATTACTGTTAACTGCTACTAACAAATTTTTGAAAAAAGCTGAAAATTTTAACAAAATTATGATCATAAGAAAACATCTTGTTGATGTCAAACTAATAAAACAACTTGAAACAAATATAACCAAGCTTCTTCCGGCCCTGTATTAAAACATGTGCATAAGCAGTTTTGGACAACAAAGCGAGCCATAAAAGGAATTAAAGGCAGAACTGCATGCAAAAGCAAAATCAAGCCAATCATTTAACAAGTGAAACTAAATGAGAAGAAGAAAATGTTATGCATTTATGATAAATAAATATTGGCTCTCATGCACATCATGGCAAAGTCGAGCAGTATTTGTTAGGGTAACACTCCATTAGCTGAACAGACCACCAAAACTTGAAATATTGTTGGTCATTTATTACATGACTGAACAAGAAGCAAAGTAAGGAAGTGAGTTACAAGGTTTTTAATTTAAAAATTGGTGTAAGAAAACCATAAATGATTGGAGTAAGCTAGCATATTTTGAAGCACCTAAATGAGAACTAGGAACAAGAATTAGAAGTGTGAGATTCAATCTTCTTGAGATTACAGCCTTAGAAGAAAAAGATCCCCAAAGTTAAAGGAATGGATAAACTAGGGCCTAGAAGTTAAAGACCTTATAAAGTCCTAGCAAGAATGGAGTATGATGCACAAACTCTTGAGTCACCTGCAAAGTCAAGAATACATAACAACTTTCACATCTCATAATTGAAGAAAGTGGTAGGGAAAAAGATTTTCAAATTCCTTCCCCTTGCCTAGATGATGCATAAAATATTCTCACAATTACAAAGCTTATTTTGCCAACTTGAGAGAAGATAAGGGGCTAGGCTACAACTAATATACCTCATTCCATGAAAGGATTAGCATTGGAGAATGCCATGTGGCACACCCTTAAAGAAAAAGATCCCCAAAGTTAATGGAATGGATAAACTAGGGCCTAGAGGTTAAGGACCTTATAAAGTCCTAGCAAGCATGGAGTATGATGCACAAACTCGTGAGTCACCTGCAAAGTCAAGAATACATAACAACTTTCACATCTCATAATTGAAGAAAGTGGTAGGGAAAAAGATTTCCAAATTCCTTCCCCTTGCGTAGATGATGCATAAAATATTCTCACAATTACAAAGCTTATTTTGCCAACTTGAGAGAAGATAAGGGGCTAGGCTACAACTAATATACCTCATTCCATGAAAGGATTAGCATTGGAGAATGCCATGTGGCGCACCCTAAATAGTGTAACATCCAACATTACACTGGCTTTGGGTAAACCTAATCCAAAACTGATAATTATAAACTATGACAATAGCTGAAGGCAAACATGTTTATATATTAGTTATGGGTAGTATCTATTGATTATAATTTTGATTAGCTAAAAGATTTTATGCTTTAGGGTTGCACTGTTTTGTAGGTCAATGGATTTTAATGTAATGTCTAGCTATCCTATGTACAAAAACAAAAAGGGCTGTTGTGGTAACATTAGTTATAAATAGGCTTTTAGAAATTGGAACGGGGCATGTGTTTGGGTGTAAATAGTCTTTATATGCAGATCTATAAAATTGTGTCTTGGAACTACTCTTGTAAGACTTTAGACCTGAGTCACTACCCTTACCTTCCTATGAAAACTCTCCCGTCTACTCCCACAATTGATATTCCATTGTCTCAACAATACTGCAGTTCTGTTTCTTTATAATTTTGGTTAGCTACAAGATTTTATGCTTTAGGGTTGTGCTGTTTTGTAGGTGAATGGAGTTTAATGTAATGTCTAGCTATCCTACGTACAAAAACAAAAAGGGCTATTGTGGTAACATTAGCTACAAATAGGCACTTAGATATTGGAATGGGGCATGTGTTTGGGTGTAAATAGTCTTTATACACAGATTTATAAAATAGCGTCTTGGAGCTACTCTTGTAAAACTTTAAACCTGAGTCACTACCCTTATCTTCCTATGAAAGCTCTCCTGTCTACTCCCACAATTGATATTCCATTGTTTCAACAATACTGCATTTCTGTTTCTTTGCAATCTGAGTACTATTTCTGTGCTATCCAAAGATATAGATATTTACATAGAGTTCTACTTTTATAATTATAAAACTGACCAAAAAATATCATGAGCTTTTGCAGTTCAGGTTTATGTTTCTTCAATGGAGTTTCAGATTTTTTATTTTCAGATCTACAGTTTTTTGTGTGGGGAATACAACAGGTTGACGATTGAGCACATAGTGCATGAAGCCTGAAAGAAGATTTCAGAAGAATTTTACTAGTGTGCAAGTAATTTAATTGGTGTGGGACATTACTTTTGAGAGTGAATAGCAAAGCAACATTAGTTGCAATTTGCTCACTCTCAGTTCAGCAATCCAACTGCTTTGTTGATAACAGCATATTGCTAAGTATATTTTTTCCTTTCTGCTCCAGTTACTCTTGGGTCTGATTAAGACCATTTTTACAAATAAAGCGCAATTTTTTTTGAGGGTTAGGGGTTTAGAGTTTAGGGTTTAAGGTTTTACTCTTGTGTGATATATAATTTGAGGATTATAAAAAAGGAAGAAATAAATTATACTAAATTTGACAAGCGATCACCATGAGACAGTTGAACTGAATAGAGTAGGGTAATATTCATACTGAATAAAGCTGTGATAGAAAAACATCTTCAACAATAGTAAGACTGTAACATGTTTTGAACAGTGTTCTATAAGATTTGCTAAGTGTTCTATAAGATTTGCTAGATTTATGTGTGTTTGCTTTTAATGGCCATAGCAACTTCATATAAATCTGAGTGGAATAACGTGACTCATGTTGAATTTTTCCCAATGTAAGGTATACTTCCATATTAATCCTGTCTTGGGTGGACTGGAAAAAATTGTTTTGCTGCTTTCACTTGGGGAAATCCTCATTGCTTGTTGTAATATCATAAAAATCATGTTAACATGCTCACGCCATTACACTCTACCCCTTGTTGCCACTTTAGAACGCCTCTTGGCATACTTAAAGACAACTATTGTGAAAGGGTGTGATGGTTTTGAAACCACCCCTTAAAATATTATATAAAGCATTTATATAAGACTTGGAAATGGCATGGAGTTCACTAAAGGAAGAAGGTGGTTTGGCGGGATGTGGGCACTAGAGGTGACATACAAAGTGCATCTAACTTGGGGTGCAGAATACAACCTAGGATTGTATTGACCAAGACTTGTGGTGTGTGTAGGCACATGTGTTTTTACACAGGTACCTTTGGAGTATACCATAGCAATTACAGCCAGGATCACTAAATTCTTCTTGGGGTGAGAATGGTCATTCCAAAGGAGTATACCTAGATATTAACATTAGCAAATCTTTTGTCATTCTAAATTAACTTTGATATATTAAAACTTTCCAATTCTATACTTCAGATAAAATAGCATTACATGCTTGACCATATACTTTGGCATTTCCTAATTTATTCCTTTATAGTTGGATTCAACTCCAGAGGACCACATCCAGTCACATGTATGCGCATGTAAAAGGAAATGACCGCCAAGGTTTAATACTGAGCTATTTGCATCATAATGCCTCATCTCAATGACTAAATTAAAGGTAGATGGACCTTTCCATATAGAAGTAATGATGAACTTTAAGAGATAAAGGTGGATTTTTTGTTACAGACTAGCCAGCAGACTAACTTGGCATATCAAATGTCCCTGGTAGGAAATAAGACAAACTTTTCACTTTATATATTGTTTTAAATTTGCACCTACTTGGGTTTTGACCTCAAGACAAATCTCGGAAATAAAACTAATCTTGCCAATTCACCCAACATCTTCAATCAGCCGTTCTACATCCCAAGTTCCTAATTCTTCTTAATCCTATGCACTTTTAAGTCCACAATAGCTTTCATAATGTATAGAGGGTTCCTTTGCATGGCTAGCATTAAAGTTCGAGAATATGCCTTCTTTTTGTTGCCATTAATTATAGATGAGAATATACTTAGATTCTCTTCACTGTGATAGTGATTAAAATTCCAAGGGTCCACCTCTTTGTGGCAAACATATCTCATTCCACACTTTGAATCTTTGTTTTAAAAATGCTACTCCTAGTTTCTGGAGTGGAAAAACATTTCCGCAGTGTTCGCATCCCCCTCTTCGGTTGCCACCATAAGGCAGTTTATGACTCTTCACAGACATGCAGTAAGGTTATAGTATAATGATCATGAGTTGCATCATAATATAACCATTATTTACTAGCTCTTAAGAATGTGATTCAAAGATACCTATATACTGTATCAGTGCAAACAATGTTCTACTTCTAATTCTCTTCACCACCATAAAGTAGCCTATAACTTTAAGAGACATATGGCAAGGTTATATTACAACGACTGTGGAGTTTATTACCCATCTTTACAAATATTAAGAATGTTTTAATAGATTGTCTGCACATGTCAATGCAGGCCACAATACAAAGCACTGCTTTATCTAAACATTTAACAGGGAATTGACCTTACTTTGGATGATTCTTTAAATGAAAAACCCTTCAACAGAAAAAGAAAAAACTAAAGAAACAGGAAAATCCTTACACTGACCTTAATGCATTTCATGTTTTTCTTGACAGCAATGATCACAAATAGCTAAATGGAACTCGATGCTACTAGAGAAATTGTAAAACGCGTGCTGTGTAACGGATAGATTTTGGTAAGCATGCATTAACCAAAAGTCTGAATACACAAAAGGCTTGAGTGCTTCCCCTGCAGCTCTTTCAATTTATATATGAAAGATTTGAGGGAAATAAATATGCTCGTGTTTTTAAATTGAAGTCATTTCTCGTCTGTATTTCGTTGCTTTTTTAAACGGCTCGAACCCAAGTAAGTTATAACAGTAGCTTTTTTATCTTTGATCTTTGTAATCTTTTTAAGCTTTTTTATCCAATTAAAAAAAGGGTAATTATTCAAGTTATTGAGTTGCGTTGCAAATGAACCCATCTCCTGAGGATTTTTTTAAAGGGTGTAAAGATTAATTAAATAATCTAATTAAAGCTTACCTAAATTTAATTAGGTTGAATGTCTCCTAAAGTAAATGATAAGTTAAATGAAATGATGGTGATTAATAAATAAATTATATTTTTTATAGTTTATGAGATTATTAAAATATATGTATAATTTTTTATGTGTTAATGTTTTGGATTGCATTTGGTTAGGAATTGTTTAGTTCTTTGATGATTAAATATATCTGCAAATAATTGGTTTTTAACCATAAAAATTAGATTTGAAGTACAGTTTCTAAAGATAATAAATCATTAATTCTTACACTACAACTAGATGCAATTGAAATTATAATTTGTCTTCCTCTTTGCAATTGCATCCTCTTGCTCATGATTATGTCTTTGTCAATCAACTACTCATGAATCTTCTACTTTTGATGTGAGAGTTGAATTATGATCAAGACGTGTTAAAGGAGAACTTTGGGGGCTTGGTTTGCTAGGATTGAAGTGTTAGACTTTCTTCATCCTAATTGAAGCCATTATTTTTGGTGTTTCCACAACTTGTATAAGAAGATTTATAGTACACACAAGATGCAAGATGTGTGGTGTATGATGTGTGATGTAGAAATTAATGTTGCTAATGTAAGTTTGCATCAATTTGAATGCTCTTATATTTGCTCATGTGATGTTCTAGGATGATTTGGATGAATTTTATAAGATGGATCTAAATGTTTTATGACCTTGATTTTAAATATAACACTCTTAGGTTTTGATATGAGAGATTTCACATACAAGATAAACAATTATCTATTTCAAAAGGAAACTAAGTTTTGAATAAAGTGGATAGGATAACAATAATGGTTTTGTCTAGGGGAAACAATCACAATTATATTTTTTACCAACATGGGTGAATAGATAGGATTTAGGTTAGGTTGGAATCACAAGAGATGAATTAGGTAAAGGATAGAACAACAACCAACTTGTGTGTTGGGGTCTCTTTAATTAAGCACCAAAATGATAGACTTGTTGCTAGGACTAAAGTAATTACAAAAATATGGGAAAAAGTGTGAAGGATAAATTGTAAACATTTTGAGTTCTAAGAACTCGTACTTACTCTTTTGTATTTTTTTTCATTCAACTCACTCATAATGTGATTCCCATGAAAGGGAGTTAGGCTTCTATTTATATTTTTTAAGAATAATCTTTGGAATTGGAAAAATGTAATTGTGATGGGTCTTCTATTATGAAATGGAAGTCTCACTTATATGTATTAAGAGTTTGAAGTGATTGTTGAGAAGGTGATGAGAGCTTCCACCACCAACCTAGGAGCTTTTATGTCTATGTGGCAGCTTGCATGACACCTTTTTAAATCATACAAGATATCAAAATGTGAGTGACAAAATTTTAGCACAAGAGTGGCAAGGTGTGAACATGAAAGTATCTAGTGTGTTGAGATTGAAGTAGCAAGGTTTCAATATGTATCATCTATTGAGTTAAATTTCAATTATTTCAACAAGAGATCTATTCTAACTAATAAGTACTTAAATAAACTTGCATATCAAACCACATTATACCATTAAATATTTAGAGATCTAATAACTAGGGTTTGATCATGTTTTTTGCTATGATGTATGTTTTATTAATTCAATGTTGGTTTTAAGAGATGGATTTAAGTGCTAAGAATATTAGGGTTTCAAGAGTTACAAGTAGTGGGGTTTAAACATGAGGTTGTTAGAGTTCCAATATCAAATTAATTTTCAACACAAGAGTAGCATAGTTTAAACATCAAAGTAGTAGTGTCTAAATGTGAAATTAGTAAGGTTATAATACATAATGGTTTCAATTATTTCAACTAAATGTCTAGTCTAGCTAAACAATAATTAGGTCAAGTCATACATGCTAGTTTTATTTAAATCTATTTTCTAATGCATAAATTAATGGAAATTAATTTATTTACAATTATGGTTAATAAGGTGTAAATTGTGAACTTGATAAAAATTATAGCCCTTAGAAAGGAACTCTAGATGTAAATTATGCAAGAACTATGAGTGAGAAATGTATATTATCATTGCGACTTTAATTAAAATATCTCAAATAGATGAGGATTAAAATCCAATTATAAATCCTTACTAAATTATTCAAAGAAAAATTGTATACAACATCCCGACACAATGTAATGCTTCGTTTTCAATCCATCAAGATTTAGGATTTTGGTTGCAATACACTTACTTAAGGGTTCATTTAATGTTTTAATATGTATACAATTTTTATTTATTTGTGATATCAATGATACATAGTTGAAACCATGAAACCTAATTCTCATGTTGTGGTTGTGTCAAGTGTCAAAATACAAGCATAAACTTGGACACACACACTAAGATGACAATAGAAAGCAACAAAGCCTAGAATATCAACCAATAAAATACAAGCAAATACTCATACTATAATTATCTTATATCTAAAATATTTTTTATGAATCATAGATTTATAATGTGAAAGTAAACTATCAACTAGGTTCTATATTTCAATGTTCTACCTTAGCTATAATTTGAAATATGATTTGATAATGTAACAAAAAACATAGATACGTGCTCAAAATGGAAATAGCTAGTACAAGAGCTAGGACATGAACATAAAAATGGGAATAGGAGATTAATGTAATATTTGGCTATGGATATAGCCACCCAAGATCAAGGAGCTTCAATGAAAGAAAAAAAGAGACCCATAATAAAAGAATAAGTATGGTTTATTAAATGATGCAAATATACAAATGAGTTTATGAGTTCATGAAATGGGTATAAATAGGATACATCACTAAGAGACATGTGAATATACAACCAATGCATGGTGAAGATGTACTCACACGAGTGCAGTAAAACTTTACCAAACAAGAAAACTACAAATTCAGATGTGCCAATGTAACCCTACTATGTAGATATCTACCGAAGAAAACTTATCCTATCATAAGTGAAAATATGAAATAAAATAATTAATTAAATGTAAGAAAATAAATATGTTCCAACACCCAAATTAGTATAACTTAGGTGGGATGGAAAGATAGATGAATGGATGTTGGTAAATGTGTAGCCATGTTACGTACCCATGTATAAATAATACCCCTTAGAATATGAGAAGAAGAAAAAAATGTAGGAAAAAATCCCCCCAAAGCGAGGAAAAATAAGACAGACCATCCAACCCCCTAAATTACAGTCTCTGACACTAATGGTACATGTTTGACATTGATTGTTGAAGAGAACCTGTTATTATTAGACAACATTTTCCCCCTTGGGAAGAAACAAATGTAAAGGTGTGTTTAGGACATCTTCCTATTCAAAAAATGAATTTGAGGTAAGAAAGGTTATAATGCATGATGTCTCTAGAAGCTACTCAAGTGTCACTATGATGTCACTTATCCTCAAAAGTTATTTAAGTGTTAGCAACAAGATTTAGTGGATTAAATATTAGAATAAAGATAATTGAAAAGCTACAATATTATTAAAATGGATGTGAATAACCAATGCAAAAGATAATATGTGATAAATTGAATAGTTTATTAAGAAATTCCAAAATAGATAGTTAACATGATAAATTAAATACGCCTTCATATACATTAACACCAAAATCATATATGTATATATTATTCTCAATATAATTTAGAATCAATGGTTTTAATACTTATTTGAATAATAACACTTGGAAAATCCGCTCTTAGGTCAAAAAACCATGATATCAATGACAAAATACTCAACAACATGTCCATAATGCACCCCAGATAGAAAGAATATCGGTGTATTACACACTACACCATGGGTCCTATCCTTTCCTCCTGTCTTTTGCATTATTGGACAAATGAGGAGAGGATTCGGTGCATCCCATACTACACCGTGGATCTGTCCTCAACCCCTAGGAATATGTTAATGGTACTAGCTCTCGCCATGGAGCAGTCTGGGAGGCATAAGCATACTCTTTTGCTCTTCATGATGTGTTGGTTCCTCTAGAACAATGCTCAACACTCATGGCAAACCATGCCCTGGCCATGACCATCCTAAGTGCATGCACTTGTACCCCAGGTTGGACATACACTATAGATATGCCCCTTCTTCATCCTGTCCATAACTCACCAACCACTTCCTTCTTCCTTGGTTGTTCTTCTTCCTTGAATGTTCTCCCTTCTTGAAAAATGTCTCACAATTCTCACATGAATGATTTATATATCCTTTTAAGGGGTGGTTTCCAAACCATCACACCCTTTCACAAAAGGTTTCCTTTTAATAATTATTTAAATAAATAATTATTCTTCTTCTTTTTTTTAAATAGTGTTTATAAATATTCTTTATTAATCTCTCTTCTAGCCAAAGGATCATAATATCCTTTATTTTATATCTCCCTTTTAATTCCAAAGGGTTATTTATATATTTCTCTTCTCTTGGGGAAAAAGTCACATAATAATTCTCCCCTTGTAAATTAACTATTTTCCTTAGTAGCACAAGATGCATCTGAATCGCAACTCAAAGGAGCACATGATCAGTAATTGAAGATACTAACATTGAATACTTGTATTTTTCATAATACTTACTTTATCTTCATTATTTTCTTCTATAAATTTACAAGTAATTTTAATAAAATCACCTTTTCAATCCAAATTATGATAAGAACTAGATAGATGTCTTATGAAATATATCATGAATTTATAATTCAAAAGATAATTTTAGTTTATATACTTAGCCTGGACTATCCTTCAACATTATCATTCTACTCACTCATGTAACTTCTTTAAATTTTGAAATAATTTAAATGTAATCACACAATAATTATTATGCCTATCTAATTGATACTATGTGGTAAGATATAATTTATAAAAGTAATCTATAATTTCAACATACATTCCAAGATGGTATTCATAAAATTCCTCTTTTCACATATCAAAATCAATGTACAAATATAATCTTAGTATAAGGTAATTGTACAAGGTTAATAGGTTGATCAAATCCACTAACAAAATATTTTCTCAAAATAGACACAACAAAAATAAGTTGGCATGATACTATCTTAATATGTTTAGACAAATTCCTTGTATAAGAGGATGCTAGCTAAATAGAAGATTGGTTTTATGTTGCTAAATCTATTCTCAAGTTTATTCAAGATCATATGATATATAAATTAATAATTCCAGAGTTTCATCAACCATCAAATAGTTGGATTTATGTGAGGGAATTATCAAGGTTACACTCAGATTGATAACCATGTATGAAACCCAAAAATTAAGTGGCCCATAAAGGATATTTAAACAATATCATATTTTCTAAATTTAAATATGCCAAAATGATCCTAAGACCTATGAGTAATGAGCCCACAATGCTTTTGAAACAAACATATGTCATAGGGTATGTGTAGGATCATGATGGGCCAAAAAGTGGCAATGGGAAAAAAATTACGTTTTGGATCGACTCAAAAACGTGAAAATACCGAGTTGACTTTTTTTAGGCTCGGGTGTTAGTACATTGCTCCAAAGCAATGCCCAAACCTATTTTTACAAATCGGATATACGATTTGAGTAAACTATATAAATAAAAAACAACGGCCTGTTAAAGTCATTTCACACATTTTGAACGTGGGCACACAAGGAGAAGTCAAAATCAAATATCCGTTTTCACCAGATATCCGGTTTGAAAGATAAGTTTTTGGTTTTTTTAATGTTTTTAATCGATTTTTCAATTAGATTCTTATAATTTTAAGTAGTTTTTGTGGATTTTTTTCAAAAGTAGGGTTTTTTATTGATTTTTATTAAAAACTAGAGTTTACAATGAGTTTTTATTAAAAATTAATGTTTTTAAATGGATTTTGATTAAAAACTAGTGTTGTTGATGTAATTTTATCAAAAACTAGAGTTTGTTATGGATTTTTATGAAAAAGTAGGGTTTTTTTGGGATTTTTATTAAAAACTAGGGTTTTTTTATAATAATTTCATTTATATTGTGTAATTTCAATTAGATTAATTAGTTTTTAACTTTAATCGGGTATTATGGCTGAGAATGAAAATGCACAAATGCCAAACGCTCCACCACCTCCACAGCCAAATGCTCCACCACCTCCGCAACCACCAATTAAAGACTTAATTGGTGAAAAATTTGGGCAATTGAGGGGCATTTGTGAAGTTTATAAGACAATCCCTCGATTGAGAGATATGACAAACACATTGAAGAAAATAATTAAAAATATAGAAACCCTCTCCACCCAACATAATGCCTTTCATTCGTGGCGAGAAGACATGAGGGAATATTATGCATGTGGATTGTCTTACAATGATGTGAAAGATCTCCAAATAACCAAAGTTCAAATAGCCTCTTTATTCGTTAACCCCCGCACCAATTTGCTAGTGAATGTTAATAAACAAAAATTGTCTATAAAATGGTGCGTGAATAGGGACATTGTAGATCACTTTTCGGATCATTGGTGTATGGTTTTTGATAAACCACCGAACAATAATTTTGATATACCATTTTACTATATTAAAAAATTATATGTTGAGTTTGTGTTAGGGAATCAAGTCAATTACTTTGACATTAAACCCTTCCAGGGCATCGATGGAGGTATGCCGCAAGATAGACCAAGGACAGTTAGAGTAGTCTTGCGCCCATATGTTCCCCCTCCTCCCCTTCCTCTGCCACCTCCAGTATATCATCCAAAGATTATCCAGGATGCAACCACATAGACTATTCAGGCTATTCACTTTTTGAGTGGTCATTTGGTTTCACATGCTTCTATAATAGCTCAACCACATTCTGGTGATGTTGGCGAAGGCTCGAGTGTTGTTGCATCATCCTCCTCGGGTCCACATATTTGTGTACCACATAATTGCACTATGTGCCACCAGATATGCTTGGGTTCTCTTGTACAGCCCACTGAGCATCCCTTAGACACTTTTGATTATGACCTCCATAATGTGGACATTATAGATCAGTCGCAGGGGAGTGTAGCGCACCCTACAAAGTCCTCTCCTACTAGAGAGGGGGATGTTGGAACAATGACACAGGTAAGATTTAAGTTATAAATTCATAACTTGCATTTGTTTTTAAATGAATATTAATAAGAGATAGTATCAAGTACTAATATTTATTTGCATGGTCTATTTAACAGTTGATGTCTGAGGAGGAGCTCAAACGTGTGACTGATTGCACCCTTAGGGCCATTTCGTTTGGCCTCGACACACACATATTATATATTTTTGCACTCACTCGTTTACATTTTTTATTATATACTTGCTTGTCATTAATGAAATTATATAATAACTTATATATTTATCTTATTTTCCTCTTGTAGGAAATACCTAGTGCGAGTGAGGTGCAACCTTGTCTAAACTATGGAGGCACAAATTTAGATAAGGGGAAGGTAATTGAGCTCAAATTGGATTGAATTAATATTTTTAAGATCTTATATTGATTATACATACATCAACATAGATTGGTAGTTTCATATGTACTTGTCATTTTTATGTACATGTGATTATGAGCTATACATTGTTGTTGACAAGTGACACAATGCTTGAAGGAGTAGGTATTGGAAAAACTCAAGGAGTAGGTGTTGAAACACCTCAAGGAGGAGGTGTTGAAACACCTGAAGGAGATAAAGAAAAAGATCAACCTAAAGAGGTAAGTGTTTATTTTATTTTGTGTTTGGTAAATATGTTCCTATTACCAATAATCGTATGCTAACTTGGATCAATTTTATGTTTTTGTTCACATATATAGATTGGCATTTCAAAAGTTGGTTGGTATATTCTAGGACTCCTAGCCCTTTGAAGAGACGTATATTTCAGGTAATCAAGATTTCAATTTTAGAGTTCAATTAAAATTCAATGTATATTGATTTTGATGTTAATTATTCAATTTTAAATTATATAGTATAACTAATCTCAATTGTGGTTTGAATTTTTCTTGTGCAGCTACCTTCAAAGCCATTGAGTGCTTCAAAGAGGCTCCATTTTGATGATCCACCAGTAGTTTAGGATGAGATAGACATTTTGGCATGTAAATTTTGAATAGATATTGATATGGCATATGCCACATTTTGTAAAACTTTGTTTGAGTTGGTGTCGATGCCATTTTTATATATGGACATACACTTGATTATTGGATAATTTGATATATAGAAGTTGACAATCAAAATTTAATTTGTTCCTCATGTGCATGATTAAACTCTTTGAAAATTTTATCTTGAGAAATGGTTAAATATCAATGTACAATAGCATACAAAAGAATGGTTATATTATGTAGTTTATATTTATATCATTGATTGCATTGCATTGCACATCTTCAAACTCAAATCATTAATTCACATTGCATAACTAACAACTAGATGTTGATAGATGAAAAAATTTCAATTACAATATAGTTTTTACAAAGTCAACCTAAGCAGTTTTCAATTACTTCACATTGCATAACTAAAAACTAGGAGCAGCTGTCAACTGCATTTTCTTGTCATGGAATTCTATGAGACCACATTTCTTTGAGGATTTTTTTCAAATAGTCCACTGCCTTGTCTACGCTACCACATTTTTCATACATGTCTACCAAAACTTTTATCAAACAGTTCACTAGCTTGTTGGTAGGGCTTATTGGAACTTGTATGCTCCGACCTCACTCAATCCTGAAACCACTTCATTCCCTCCTAATTTTGTCTTCTTAAACTTAAAATATCATTGTATTATGATGCCCCATAATTTGGCTTACACTTTCTTTGTAAAATCACCAATTTTCCCTTGCTTTTGCCCCTTCCAACTAGAGTTTCACACTTTTACTCTTCTTGGGTTACTCATAATCACTCAAACCTCTTAAACACCATTAAATACACCTGTTCCAATAGTTTCCAACAAGTTCCAACCTATTTTCATTCAAATTCTCAAAAACTCACTCTCTAGCCTTACTCAAAAGGCACAAAAATCTATGTTTCTTAACAGGGCAGCCTTCTCAAACCACTCTAATCCCTTTATCACCCCTAAAAACTTGTTCCTACACCTACCCCTATCTAATTCATGCCCATTCCTCTGAGGTACAGTCTATACAGAAGGAGGAATGGCCTTGTTAATTCATGAAATCTTACATGTTTTAGGTGCTCCTGCACCATACTTCTCAAGTAAAAAAGATTTATGCCTCATAAATCACTCCATAGGTCTAATCCTATCTTCTTCACAATCCCTTCAAACCCACTCCAAGTCACTTGCATGTAAATCTTCATCCGAGGGATTTTGTACCCTTCATGCTTTACGTTGTCTTGGTCTTGCCATGCTTAATCCTTTTCAAATGGATCTTCTTGTTGCTATTTGTCTTCATTGACACCTGAAAATGGTGTTTCCCAAGATTTGACACCTGCACACAAAAAATTAGTACACAAAGCTAAACATCCATACATTAGTATCTCTATTTCATGCTCTTCCATAAGCTTTTGCCAACTAGACATGCATATCTGCCCTTCAACTCTTCTCTTCACAATATTTCTCAGGTTGTTTATGGTTAGAACTATCCCCATAGTAGCATACATCTGCCACACAACCAAATATGAAAACCAAGTACAATCCCCTATCCTAACACCATATTCTTCAAACTCTTCTTCTCTAGCCTTCACTAGGCCACTCACCATCAACTCTTCCTCTCTAGTTTCCCACCTAATCTACTATTTGCAAGATTACACATTTGAAGGTTGATAGGTTGAGAGGTTAGGTGTGATCTATTTATGATAAATAAGGTCAATGAAGACCATTTAAGGTGTATTAAGTTTAAGTTTTGAGTCTAGGGGTCCAATATGCCAAAAATGCATTCTTGCTTCAAAATTGTCAAAATTGTCAAAATTGTCATGTAGTCTTTTGAAGGCAAATTATTAAAATTGTAAAGGGAAGTGCAAGATAGGAGTCTAGAAGTTGCGGTAGGGTTGAAATAAAGGTGTTTGACTAGTTTTTCACAACAAGCTATGGTCTCATGGATTTTTCGCAAAAAAATCAGCGTTGGAGTTCGATTGGAGGCTGAAAACTACTTGTAAGGGCATTAACAAATCTTGTTCTATAACTCATATGACCAAACTGACTATTTCATCACATTCGGATGGGTACGTTTAGGTTAGGTATGGTTTTCTTTTGCACCCAAATAGGTCGAAGTAATTCGAGCTACGTTCAATCAGTGAAATCCCTTAAGAGTCCAAAATGTAGAAGGACAACAATCTTTGATAAACTATTAATCAAAAATCATTATGCTTATAGACTCTTCGTCTGAGCCTATGGGATCATATTAGGACCATCTACAATAACCTCTCTCTATTTTTTATATCTCGGAGGCATTTTCCCATGGTGATGAGTTTTCAATTGAGGGAAAAGTTGTGAGATGCAAGTAGTGTAAAGTTGAAAAGTGTTGCAACTTTCATTCTCCAACTCATACGACCAAATAGACTATTCCAACATGTATGGATGGGTACGTTTACACTAGGTATGGTCCTCTTTTGCGCCCAGATACGTCGAATCACTCTGAGCTACATTGGACCGATGATTTCCCTTAAAGAGTCCAAAGTGCTAAAAAGAAGCAATCTTCGAAGGGCTATTTCTTAGAAATCGTAATTCTTACAGACTCTTCATATGAATATATGTGATCATGTTAGGACCATCTAAAATAACCTCTCTTGGTTTTTTCTATCTCAAAGGCGTTTTCCCGTGGTGATGAGTTTTCAGTTGAAGGAAAAATTGCCAAATGCAAGCAGTGTAAAGTTGCAAAGTGGTGCAAATTTCATTCTCCAACTCATACAACTAAATGAAATTTTCCAAAATATCTGGATGGGTACGTTTATGCTAGGTATGGTCCTATTTTGCACCCAAATACGTTGAATCACTCTGAGCTACATTGGATCGACGATTTCCCTTAAGAGTCCAAAGTGTTAAAAGACAGTAATCTTTGAAGGGTTATTTCTCAGAAACCGTGATGCTTACAGACTTTCCATCTGAGGATATGGGATCATGTTGGGACCATCTACAATAACCTCTCTCAATTTTTTCTATCTCAGAGGCGTTTTCCCGCGGTGATGACTTTTCAGTTGAGGGAAAAGTTGTCAAATGCAAGCAGTGTAAAGTTGCAAAGTGGTGCAAATTTCATTCTCCAACTCATACAACTAAATGGACTTTTCCAAAATTTATGGATGGGTACGTTTATGCTAGGTATGGTCCTATTTTGCACCCAAATACATTGAATCACTTTGAGCTACATTGGATCGATGATTTCCCTTAAGAGTCCAAAGTGTTAAAAGACAGTAATCTTTGAAGGGTTATTTCTTAAAAACCGTGATGCTTACAAAATTTCCATCTAAGGATATGGGATCATGTTGGGACCATCTACAATAACCTCTCTTGGTTTTTTCTATCTCAGAGGCGTTTTCCCATGGTGATGACTTTTCAGTTGAGGGAAAAGTTGCCAAATGCAAGCAGTGTAAAGTTGCAAAGTGGTGCAACTTTCATTATCCAACTCATACAACCAAAAGGACTATCCCAAAACATCTGGATGGGTACGTTTATGCTAGATATGGTCCTCCTTTCAACCCAAATACGTTGAATCACTCTAAGCTACATTGGACCGATGATTTCCCTTAAGAGTCCAAAGTGCTAAAAGGAAGCAATCTTTGAAGGGCTATTTATCAGAAACCATGACATTTACAGACTTTTTTTTGAGGTTATCCCATTGTGTTGGGACCATCTACAATAACCTCTCTTGATTTTCGCTATCTCGGAGGCGTTTTCCCGTGGTGATGAGTTTTTCAGTTGAGGAAAAAGTTGTCAGATGCAAGCAGTGTAAAGTTGCAAAGTGGTGCAACTTTCATTCTCTAACTTGTACGACCAAATGAATTGTTCTAAAATGTTTGGATGGGTACGTTTATGCTAGGGATGGTCCTCTTTTGCATCCAAATACACCGAATCACACTGAGCTACATTGGACCGACGATTTCCCTTAAGAGTCTAAAGTACTCGATGGTATGGCCATGGTAGATTTTATTAGGACTGTATAAGGTAAATATGTGGGTTTAAAGAGCTGGAAAGGTCTGTAGTTGAGTTGGTGAATTGCCATACATGGCAAAAATGAGTGAAATTAGGTGAAAAATGGTGGTTACAACATGCTAATGTCAATGAAATCTGGGGGAAGCAAGATTTAAGGTTGGATCAAGCTTCTACAAGTCCTAATAGACGTGTTTGATGAGTTTATAGGGTGTGACAAGGTTGGATCAAGCTTCTTATCAACACATGGAAGCCTCCTGACAAAAGCCCATGTATCATTTTGAAGAGGATCATCTATTCTTTCTCTTCTTGCAAGTGCTCTATCCAAATTTTTATGATTTATGTCAAAATCAATACAAGTTTGTCTCATAAAGTGAGCCTTTTTCAATTGATGGCTTACTAGGGTGGTTGTAATGACTCTCTGAGCAACTCTCTTATCTTTTTCCTTGTTATTTTTTCCAATAGACTTGAGAGCATTAAAAAGATTTTTGACAATAATAGAATTTTTCCAGTCTTCTTGTTCACACGAATCTTTAATTTGGCTAGCAAAGGTCTCATCTTTTTCATCTTTAGCAATTGAACAAAAAGTTGGCATTGCTCGGTCAATGTCTTATCACTAAAATATTGGTTGAGAAGTCTTCTAGCCCACAACCAAACAGTTTGTGTTGACCTCTTGCCTTAAAAATTGTTTATAATGTTATCATCAATTTCAACTAACCATTTAGGGGTCCTTGAAGGTCTTGAATTTGGAATATGTCTTTCTTCCACACAAGGTTCTTCATTTCTCATGTAATCTGGTGAAACATAATTTACACTTGCTTCAATATTATGTTCAACATCTGCATTTCCAACATTTTCACCTTGAACATTTTCAATATCAATTTGAATTATTTCATTCCCAATTTCAATATCATACTCAACATCTTCAATTCCAACATTTTCACCTTGAACATTTTCATTATCTATTAGAGTTATATACAATTGAACGTTGAAAACTAAGCAAGTTTGTGAAAAGCTTAGATTTTTGAGGAGTTTGATGCAAGAAGAAAAAAATACTACACATAATTGGGTAGTTTCTCCAATCAAATCTCTGATTTTAAGGTATTTCAAGTCATTATACATGTTTATATTTTCCTTCATTCTCTTATGTTTATTTATCCCTTCATATCATACATGCTTAATACAATGCTTTTATTTTTTTATCATGTTGATTTGGGGATTAGATTTTTCTAAGTTCAAAATTATGAGTGCTCGACATACATAGTCTTAATCAAACACATTATATTTTTCTAAGGGATTAAATTAGATTTTGTTAAAATGCATATTCCATTTTCATCATTGTTTTTTTTAAATTTTTGACATCTATGAGCATTCAAGGGGAATTACTTTGAAAATTATCATTATAACCTTAGTACCTATTGGCATATTTAACCTAGAAAATTCTTCACTCTTTGTAGTGGTTTGGTTGCTCTTATAGTATCATGCAACTCCTAAGCAGCCAAAAAAATCACGGTTTATATTGCTGCAATATCCACATAGTTTCTTCCTTTCTTCGCTACAATCATTTGTCTAATGTCCTAGTTTACCATATTTCTAACAAGGAACATCCTCCCTTCTCTAACATTAATCTCTTCCTCTACAATATCCTCCACTAAACTCATTGCAGTAACATCTATTGTCATTATATTCTTCTCTATAACTAGTAGAATGTATATCTTCAGGGAGTTTCAGTACAACATTTTGAACTAAGTATATGTCGTTGATATATCCATTTGGGCTATTGATGCCCATAATTTTATTTGTAAAGAGATCCTTTTTCCAATCCTTTAGCCCTTACCATAACCTTGTGGAAAGGTTCACTATTATTATTTTTGTGGTTCCACTAGGGTTTATAATCCTCTTCATATCTTGACTAAAATAATAATGAAGAACAATCATTTGTCTCATGATCATCCCACTTTCCATAAAGACCATAAAAAAAATTAATCTTCATGAAGAATCCCTTTATTGCAACATTTCCCTAACCTTTCTCACACTCTCTAAAGTAATTGTTGCAAAATTGTTGTCAAACCCTCTATAGCTGGGAAACAACTTCAAGTTCACCCCAAACTAGCAAAATTCACTTATAGATGACAAATAATCCAAATACAAATGTTGCTTAAGGCTTGATATGAAATTCACAACCAACTTAAGACCAATTTATCACCTTCAAAATATTTTTATTTGATTTTATACATGTTGGAGTAGCTTAAATTAACTAATATGCACATTTTCAGACCTACAATATTCAATTTTTGTTTGGAAACAATGAATGTATAGTTGCCATATGTTGTAAGAATCTTAAATGGTGAATATCTAGCAATTTTGGTTGCTAGAGACGAAAGGAAATATGCCATGAAGGTTGCATAATATGCCTAGTGTTCTAATGCATTAGGATTGATGACATTAACTATGTGTAATTGGTTATAAGGATTTTATGTCACTCATCCAATACCATGCATGCTATTTGGGTGTTACTACAATAATGGGTTACACTTTCTAGGACATCCCAATTTTTACTAAAATCATATATTTTTAGAAAATATAATGATTTAAGCCCTGAGAGGTTTCATTTAAAGGATTTTAATTGAATAGGGTTTGATCAAAGCCCCTTTGATAGAACACCACTAGTTTTAAACCATATCTATAATGGAGTCTCCTCTACACCTATCAAAATGTTGATAAAAAATCACTTTTGATTTACCTTTTGGGGGATCAAATGAATTCATTTAAAATTTATGTTTTGTAAGTATGTAGTCCTTGTTATAAGCTTCCCAAAAAGTATAATTTTAAATATATTTAATTTGATTATTGTATTTTTTTTGTATTTCTTGTGAATGAAGGTTTTTCACCAAAAATCAAGCTCTTTGTTCTGCACATGTGAAAAAATAGTAGATTACCAAAAAAATTTGAATTTCAATACAAACATGAAAGTTGTGTTATACAATAAACCTATGTCTAAATTGTAATTGGTTTGACTTCAAAACTCAATTAATAAATAATACACTATGAAACCAAATGAAGGAGCTAGATATTGTAGTTAAAAATCTAAATTCCAAAAAAATAGAATTTTATCCTTCATAGAAAAAGTTGTGTTATGCAATAAACATCACTCTTTAAAAATGTTGTTTACTATTAAAAACTATATATCGAAAGAGATGGAAAAAATAAATGCAATTTGATTCTATTTTTTTTTTATAAATATTTTAGAATCTATAGATAAAATTTCACAAATCACTAGTTTGCATCATCTTCAAGTTCTTCATGGTTTAGCATCTATAGGTTTCATAAAGTGAAGATTTAGTTAAAAAAGTTTAGTTCAATGTCGAGTTTGACCAAAAAATGTAACCCACTATTGTGGGATCACCCATTTAGTCTTATGATGCGTCCTAGTGCACTTATGTATTAGGAAAAATGACATTATTTATATGGATAATATACATGAAACTATTATGTCATGCCTAGTGTGCTTGTACATTCACCATGACTGAGTGACATCAACTCTAGTGTGTAATGGATCTAATTGAATATGTCATATATGGTGTGCATTAAGGTTGAATGAAATAGTATCCTTTGATTTTCATACCTTTTGAGTTAAGCCTCCATCATGATTTATGTGCATTAAACTCCTACATTATGTGTCTAGTGTGCTTAACCATGCATCATGGTTAGCAATATTTATGATACTGTGTTTTGATTGTATGAGTTTTATGTTTAGTTTTAATGGTGTATATGTCATTGAGTTGTATAGGTTTTATTTAAATTTGTTGATCCATCATTAAACCCAATTGGATAACATATTTTTAGACCCACACTTCACAATTATCACCTTGTTTTCGCTCCAAATAGTCCTTAACTCTACTTCCCCAATGTTGCATTAAAAGTAACTTCAAATTTAGTACTTGATAATTTTCATCCAAAGTTGGGAAACCTTACCATGAATCCTCCCAGAATTTTGCCATTAGACCATTTCCAACCTGCCATATGATATGCTCAATGATAACTGGCCTACAAAACACTATGAAGTTCCAGATCGCCGACCCTCTGGGGGGATTTTGAATCGTGAATATTTTATGGTTATCTTCAAATTCAAGATATTTTGACTTTAGGATCCTAACCCAAAGATGATTTGGATTTGAATACATACACCACACCCATGGCCTCATTCATAACCTGCCAATTACATAGACCTACTCCCCCTTCACCTTTAGGCCTACAAATCTTCTCCCATGCTAACAATGAAATCGTATCCTGTTTACATGCCCCATTCCAAAATAAATTCCTCATTTTCTGCCCAATAGTGCTAATAACCTTTTGCAGAATTCACAAACACATCATTGAGAAAATTGGGATTGCAGAAATAATCGATTTCAACATTAAAATGCACCCTACCGAGGTTAACCATCGACTCTTCCACCCATCCATCCTCCGTAAACAAAAATCAACCAAACTTTTCTAAAGAGACACTTTACAAGAGCCACTAAACAAAGGGGTTCCTGGATATTTACCTGGTAGTGAACATGATATCATCTCCAAAATTCTACTAATTTCTCTTTGCTTCCTTATCGACGTATTGAAGAAAGAGACTTCCCATTTCCTCCAATTCACATATTTCCCTAAAATCCTGCTATAATGATCAATGGTTAGCTTCATAATGCAATAATCTTGTAGAATGTCTTCTCCCATTAGAAAAGTATCATCCACAAACTGAAGATGGGAAATTGGTTCAACCCCCCTAGCAACCTTTATCCCTTTCCACCTTCCATCCATCATGTATTTTACAACCAGTCTTCCTAAAGCTTCAACCATTATAATAAAAATAAAGTGAGATAATGGATCCCCTTGCCTTATCCCTTTCAAGGACTCAAAAAAACCTTGAGGGCTTCCATTGACAAGCATTGAGAACCTTGGAGTATTAATACAACTCCCCACCCAATCAACCCAAGCAACATTAAAACCAAACTTTCTAAGCATCTACAACAAAAACTCATGATTCACCTCATCATAAGCCTTCCTAATGTCTAATTTTACCATCATTATTTATGTCTTTTCTTTCCTCATTGAATGAATAGCCTCATGTGCTATAATAATACCTTCAACAATTGATCTTTATGGGAAAAAACCACTTTGTTCTTCTGAGATGAATGACTTTAATACCAACTTTAACCTATTTGCAATGACATTCAAAATAACTTTATAAACAATATTACAAAGGGAGATTGGGCGAAAATCATTAAAAGAGATTATCTCATCTTTGTTTTGGAATAAGAGAAATCAAGGTGTTAAAATCTTTAGCACAAACCCAAACCTCCTTCACTCTTCTACTACCTCCCATAAATCAAACGCAAAAATGTCCCACAATTGTTGAAAGAAACAGGTCAATAATCCATCTTCTCCAGGGGCATTGTCCCCACCTAAAGCAAAGAGAGCCTTTTTTACCTCCAACATAGTTACCAACTCCAAGAGAAAATTGTTTTGTTCCTCGAATACACATCTAGGGATAACATGCCACAACTCTTGATCCACCTCTCGCACCTAATCTATGACAATATCCCTTTTAAAAAAATGAACCGCCTCCTTATTAATCTCCTCCATATTCCTTAGAATATTACCCTATTGATCAACAATAGAGAAAATCTTATTTCCAATCCTCCTAAATTTTATCAAATTTTAGAAAGATTTTGTGTTGCGATCCCCTTCCATTAGCCATGTTTCTTGATACTTTTGGTCTACCAAAAGATCTCCTCCCTTCACAATACTTCGGTTACATATTCATACTTTAAAGCTTTTTCATGCATAAAATCCTGATCCTACATCCCTCCCTCAATGACCATAGAGTGGAGATTGCTCAATGCCTCTTATAACTTTAGCTTTTCAACACAAATGTTTTTGAAATATTCTCAATTCCATCTTTTAGAAACTTGAGTTTTTTGAAAAAAATAAATGCCTTATTACCACTTCTCACTGGAGTAGACTGCCATCAACCACTTACCAAGTCCTTAAAACCTTCCACTCTAAGCCACATTTTTTCAAACTTAACGGGACATCTTATTAGTGTGCATCAGATTGGAAGTTAATACTGATCGGGTAATGATCTGAGCCAATCACTGGGAGAATTTCTCTTCGTACATCCAATTTACCACTTCCCAACCTCTTTCCAAGAAGAAACAATCCAACTTTTCAGCAATGTTTAAAAAACCACACCTCTTGTTGGTTCAAGTAAAATCCCCTTTTTGAAAATAACCTCAATTAAACCACCAATCATGACAAAATCATTGAAATATTTTTGAGCCCTACTTCCCCAGCCTAATCTGCCTTTTTTATCTTCAAGGTGGAGTATAGCATTAAAATATCCTCCCAACAAGCATAGAGACTCGCTTTCCCCATTAAGAAAATTCATGATCTCCTACCAAATGGCCTTCTTACCATCAATACTGTTGGGCCATATACATTTATCACTACAAACATAAAATTTAAGATTTTAGAGAAGACCCTTAACCCTTGCCAATTACTTCCTTGTTGAGTTACTCAAACATCTAACTTTGAGTCATCCCACAACTTCGACCATTGCAAACCTCCATCTACTTAAACTGCGTGTGAAAAATAGATTCTCCTCATTTCTGAGCTTGGTTTCCTGTAACAAAAGAAGAGCTAGTGGCGTTTGATCAAGACATCTCTTGATCAACTACCATTTGTCAGGGGCATTGCAGCCCCTAACATTCCACGATAAGACCTTCATCCTTCCAAGGAAAAGGCATAGCCTTTTCGTGACCTTAATTTGCTTTGACCCGCCACATTGCCAACCATTTCCAGCAATTCCCTTGTTGTCCTTGCACCTCTTCTCTTCTTCTCACCAATCTTTACATTTGTCAATAGGGCTAAAGACAACCCCAACCTTCTTTTTTCCTTAATTCCTAAAGAAGAATTCAACCCCAAACCATCGAAATTCAAACCCTCCTTCTCATCTGTAGAGCTTCCCTCTTCATCACTGGAATGAGTTTCTTCCATTCTAGCTTCTTCGAAGGAGTTTTTAAGATTTCGTATTGGGGAAATTTGAATATCTTTGTAAAAAACCTCATCTTCACCCAGTGAGTTTAGTTTCTTCCATTGTTTACTAAGAGAATTAATATTACCAATCCCTTCTTCTCCAACTTCCACCCCATTCCCCATAGGGTATTCTAACATGGGTAACTCCAAAGTTATGTTAGGATTTTTCATTTTCTCTTTTAAAATCCCTTTAGGATCTCCATTCAGGGGTGGTTCACAACCATAATTTTTTCTTTTCTCCTTGAAACTCATGAACTATCCTCCCTTCACACTTAGTTTTGCCTCAGGTTGTGAATATTGATATCACCCAAATTCAAACAGTAGGTCTATCTCTTTTCTTTGAAAACTATCTTCATTTTGAAGATCTAGGTTTCCCATGAAGCAAACCTCACTTTGTTTGTGATTTAGGGTTCTCGACAACACCCCCATATCCTTCCTTTTTGAATCTTTACTTAAATTTATCAATAGATCTACTAGGGCATTATGATCCAGTCCTTTTCTTTTCTTATTTCTTAAGCATTCTCCTACTACGTGACCTACCCCTTTGCATAAGGAGCATGATTCCACCGTATATTCTACTTCTATTGTCTACTGCCAAATGCCTTCCCTTGTTTTTAACTCCACCATCTCTAGGAGAGGATGAAATGGTTGCCAAAGGATACAAATACGATCACACATATTGAGCTCCTTTTTTCTAGCGCTTCATCATCTTTCACAAAGACACCCAACTTATTACCTATTCTTTCAAGTGTTCCTAAATCCTAGTACTCATGGGGATTATTATACAATCGTATCCTTACCGATAATTCCTCTATTTTCTCCTTTTTTGGGTCAAATTTTGGTACATAGTCCTTAATGTAGAAACCTTTCCCTCCCATAAAAAATGGCCCACTATTTAAGATCCATTCCTTGTCTTGCGCAGTTTGGTATACTACCAAAAAATACTGGATTTGGGAGAGTTTTCAATACACAATCCTTCCCCTAGTGTTCATTGCACCAGCTTCAAACTTTTGCAAAAGCAGGCTAGACCCCACTCTATTTCATAAAAACTGATTTCTCCTTATAAAGAAGCATCAAATCTACCCAATCTTTATTATCTACTAGCATATATATTACTCTAGAATGATCACTATTATGACTTACCTTGATCGCCTGCAAAGTGTGTTCTTGATTTTTTGGACGCCAAAATTTTGGTTCAATCTTTTTGAAGATGCCTAGGCTCCCCGATTGCAAAGTAGAAAAACCCCATTTGTTTCTTGGATTTGAAGATCTTTGAATCGAAGCCCCATTTTTAGGTTCAAAATTGCATTGTCTAGGGTTTTTCGGAGCCTTCCATGCTTGAAATGGTGGTCTCCATGCTTTAATGTGATAGCCCTCCCCATTTCTCCTCCTAAAAGGCCATCAATCTTGTAAACCACCATAGCCTTGAAGCCCTAGCACCCTGTGTGAAGCTCAGTCCCTTCATCACTCCGCCATGTAATGAATTTAGTAAATACAATCTAATATTTAATATTAATATATTTCATCTAAAAACTAAATTAAATATTACTTATATATTAAATCATATGCAATGGTAAAATGGAATAATATGGAATGGAAATAGAATTTGGGAATGGGTATGAAGGTGTATGAAATAGGCTAAAACATGGCATAAATGACTCTCATCAGCTACCACAAAAAGATAAACCAATTTTTGAAGCATTGAGATCACTAATTGAATACTTTTGGAAGAATAACACAAGGGTTTCTCTGAATCAAAGTGATGTGGTAAGAAGGAGAACTAGTAGTCGAAATTGTGAGCCACATCCAAAGAATTTTTTTGATATGACTCAAACAAATATTTTTGGTAAATTTCTAGAGTTGTATCCTCAAGTTAAAAATTTTCATAGATATTTTGAAATGCTAAAGCCTTTCTATGTCAAAATAAATCACACACACACACACTACTTGTCATTGTAGAGTACATATTGAGTTTTCTAACCATTTTGATGTTTATCGGTCTATATGTTTAGATTTGCATACTAATAATATTTTGCAGGACTATGACATATATGTCCCACCTAAATCTTCAAGAGACTTCATATCAACAATTTTGTGTGAAATATTGGAAGGTCAATTATTCTACAAGAAATTATGCTTGGATGACACATGTCAACATTTTGGTGGTTTGCAATGTATGCCAATGTGTGAACTTATGGAAAGGAAATATATGGTTGGAAATGAACTAGTAGAATTTGGAAAGTATAAGATAATAGACTACAATAAAAAAAATAGTTTAAAAAAAAAATGTGTGATTTTGTTATTCAAAATATTCCAGTGTATCAGTTTATGTCTGTATTTTGTGATATTATAGTGTATGAGTATGCAAGGCATATCCACAGAGCTTGATGGTTGGACTTGCAATTCAAGTTATGTAAGGACACATTTCCAATTGGTAGCATTATTTCAGTTGTCGAATTTGTAGAGAACTACAGTCTACAACCACAATGTGAGGTGAAATCACAGTATTACAACTCCATACAAGTTGCTATATTTGTGTACATAGCATTCATTCATGCCAATGACAATACAAAAGATGAAAGAAATATCATAAGGGAGTATAATTATTATATTAGTGATGATTGCATGCATTCTACAGAGTTTGTGCAAGGTTGCTTTTAGTTGTTCTACCATGATTTGACTACAAGGGGCATATCATTCCATCAACATATCATATGGTTAGATAATTGTGCATCATAATTCAAGAACTCATGGATGCTCTATTGAAGAGCAGGATGCATAATATTATAGGTGTTCAACATATGTGTAACTTTTATGAGGTTGGACATGGAAAGAGGGACCATGATGGTGTAGGAGCATGTATCAAAAGACCCATAACACAAGAAGAGTTAAGTATAAAGACAATGCAAAGTGGACAGATGCAAAATCAATCATCGAGTGGTGTAATGCTTCGATGGGTCCAGGTAATGAAGGTAAGTCTTCAATTCATAGATTTCTTTGGTTGATAAATGATACTAAAATTGCACAATATGAGGATTGTTGTACACTGATAGGATCAAGTGAGGTACACTCTTTCAGAAGCTCTCATGTAGGTTCATGGAGTATCCACATGTGGTAAAAGTACAAAGTTATGTCACACTTTTATAAAAGAAACGACCAAAATTGATCCTTAAACTTGAATCACTAAAAAGTGATATATATGTTTTGAATTTTGAAATGATGTAAAGTAATAAAATATTTTTTAGTATATTTTATGTTTGTATTTTTTTGAAAAAACTAAAAAATTATTTGAATATAGTTTTTTATAAATTAACACTATAATTTAGTTGCTGATAAAATGCTAAAAAATCAAGTTACATGAGACGTCAATCTTTATATAGTAATTTTTTGTTTTCCTTCAATTTTTTTGTGTGTATTTATAACTTGAAACTTTAGGGCATGGATGTATTTTTTCCAATTTTGATAAACATATATTTTAAAATAAATATTAAAATGTGCACATATTAAAAATTAGTTGTTTCCATTCAACATCAACTTTCATATTAATTATTTATCTAAAATAGAAAAAAATACCATCTTGACATAGATTCTTGTATCTAGGGCATCATATTTTTTTTAATAAGTTTTACTATTTTTCTTGACATGGTAATCAATGTAATATTTTGTGTTGATAACCTACATTTAGTAAAAATAAAAATAAAAATAATAATAATAATTAAACTATTAAAATATACATTTTTGAAAGAACTTATAAATCTACAAAAGGGTATTTTTTATATTTAAAAAAAATATTTTTTACACGAGTAGAAGTTGTTGAAATATCAAGTTTTCCATTTTTTTTTTGTTGGTAAATTAGACTCAATATGGTGTTAAATATGCATTTATAACAATTTTAGTTGGATAAGTTGTGGACATATATAGCTTAGCTAGAATCAATCTTACAAGATCATATGTTTGACCAAAGTTAATTTTTAGTTAAAAATACTTAAATTCACTTGTGTTGATAAGTTGGTTGAAAGTGACACATCTTTGTTCTTTTACCTTACACGAAAGATGGCATTCTTTTGTTCTTCACGTACAATTCAATCTTGGAACGAGTGTGAGCTAAAGGAGTGGGTTGACAAATAGTGGTTAAGTTTTCTTAGCCCACTTGACACAGATTAGCTCCCACCGATACTGGAATTGACATAGATGCAATCATCAATTGACTTTGATCATATATAAAATCCAGTTCAACTAGGTAATATATATGCTTGCATAGTTTTTAAAATTCCTAATGTTAAATCTTACTTTGTAGTGTTTTTCTAATGTTGACTAAATTCATCTAATTTTTTGCACATATTAATGCAAGGCATGTTTATGTAGTTATTATAGATGAAGACAACGAAGAAGGAAAAAATTATTATTTGTGTCATTATGCTGAGGCCAAAATGAAATTGGAGGCCCTAGTTATGGATGGAGAAAACATCGAATACCCTACATGCTTTGTGGTTGTTATTGGAACATGGATTAGAAGGTAACCACATTGGAGTGTTAATGTTTGGTTCTTTTAGGACTTTGACATGCATTATAATACTTTTCATTACTCAAACCTTATCGTGGCATCCAATGTTCATTTGATCAAATATGGGGGTAGACCTTTGAATAATAACTTGTGGAAGGTGCGTGAGTCTGACCACGAGGCAATACTTGACACAATAAAGAGTAGAGTAGACCCAGATGGTTCGTTGGATCAATTTGTAAGCATGCACATTGAATTTGTAAAGTCTTGTTATTGATATTAATGTATAGTAGTTGATAGTTAGACCTTTCACTATCACATTTCAACTTTAATTATGTTTTGGTTCCAAATTTCATATGGCATATGAAAGACCTACTGTGCCTCTTTAACTTAAAGTTTGTCTTTTTTTTGTTGTTTTATTTTTACACATATACAATGAGTATTGGGTATATTATATGTATATTTATGGTAGGTCTATTTACTAACTATATTTTGTTGTGTTTCACTATCACTTAGTTAAAATGACATGATGTTGTTCCCTTAGTGGTGGTAAATGGACCATCTTATTAGATGTAACAATTTTATATGACATATATTAATATGACCATGTAATTTTGTTCAACTTTATGTGGTAAGTATAATCTACACTCTAATTTACTCATAAAAAGTATTGCAAAAAGAATCATTGATAGCATCATGTAACAACAAATATATATTGAATGATAACTACAAAAATCATATAGACAATAGATAATCATCAAGACATAGAAGATTGATCCCAATAAGGGTAGAAAATTATGATATAATGTGTAGGTACATAGGAGCCTAGCATCAAGGTACATTCACATTTTAAGATTTAAAGATGAATCACTTGAATAACCATATTATTTTTTGTCTTCATTTTATTCTTGATATTTTTAAGATTCTACTCTAAGATAGGGTAATCATGTGCTTCTATTTATTTAGTGTTATTTTTAAATTTCATATTTAGGTTTTGGAAAAGTTCATCAACAATAGTAAATCAAATCATAATCTTCAACAACTATGTATTTAAGATTTTATTTACATAAACTAGTTAAAATTTGTAAACCTTGGATTTGAACGTCTTGTTGGCATTCATAAAATAAATTTCATTAACTAACCATTCTTCCAAATCCTTCACAACTCTCCATACTCTTTGACCGGCTCAAAGATCTTGTTTCACACCCTTGCATGCCAGAACATTCTGAGCTACATTGCATTGGCGGTATCTCTTAAGAGACCAAAGTGCAAAAGGGCAACAAAATTTAATGAGTTGTTACTCAAAAATCATGGCATAGAGAAACATTATGTATGAAGGTACATGATAACATAGGGGTCCTCTACAATAACCTCTCTTAATTTTTCATATCTTTGATCCATTTTCCTGTGGTGACAAGTTTTCAGTCGATGGAAAAAGCATCAGATGCATGCAGTGTAAAGTTGCAAGGTGGTGTATTTTTTGTTCTATTCATCATGTGGCCAAACTAATAGTTCCAACACATCTAGATAGGTAGGTTTTACACTAGGAAAGTTCCTATTTCACACCCTAGTATGTTGAAACCTTCTGAGTTACATTGCACCTACAATATCTCTTAAGAGACCAAAGTGAAAAAGGGTAGAAAACTTTGATGAGTTGTTACTCAGAAACTGTAGCACTTGGAAATATTTTTTTTTGAAGGTATAAGATCAAATAGGGCCCCTCTACAATAAAATATCTCATTTTTTATATCTTTGATCCATTTTCTCATGGTGACAAGTTTTTAGTTGATGGAAAAAGCATCAAATGCATGTAGTATAAAGTTGCAAGGTGGTGTAATTTTTGTTCTATTCATCGTGTGGCCAAACTAACAGTTCCAACACATCTGGATAGGTAGGTTTTACACTAGTCAAGTTCCTATTTCACACCCTAGTATGTTGGAACCTTCTGAATTACATTGCACCTACAATATCTCTTAAGAGACCAAAGTGAAAAAGGGTAGAAAAATTTGATGAGATGTTACTTAGAAATTGTAGCACTTGGAAATATTTTGTTTGAAGGTATACGATCAAATAGGGCCCCTCTACAATAAAATCTCTCATTATTTATATCTTTGATCCATTTTCTCATGGTGACAAGTTTTTAGTTGATGGAAAAAACATCAAATGCATGCAGTGTAAAGTCGCAAGGTGGTGTAATTTTTATTCTATTCATCGTGTGGCCAAACTGACAGTTCCAACACATTTGGATAGGTAGCTTTTACACTAGGAAAGTTCCTATTTCACACCCTAGTATGTTGGAACCTTCCGGGTTGCATTGCACCTACAATATCTTTTAAGAGACCAATAAAATCTCTCATTTTTTATATCTTTGATCCATTTTCTTATGGTGACAAGTTTTTAGTTGATGGAAAAAGCATCAAATGCATGTAGTATAAAGTTGCAAGGTGGTGTAATTTTCATTCTATTTTTTGTGTGACCAAACCAATAGTTCCAACACATCTGGATGGGTAATTTTATGCTAGGTAAGGTCCTATTTTGCACACAAACATACTGAAATACTATGAACTACATTGCATCGACGATATTTCTTAAAAGATAAAAGTGAAAAAGGGAAACAAAATTTGATGAGATGTTACTAAAAAAATATTTTTTATAAGATATAAGATCATGTAGGCCCCCTCTACAATAACCTCTCCCAATTTTTGATATCTTCGATCAGTTTTCCCGTGGTGACGAGTTTTTAGTTGATGGAAAAAGCGTCAAATACATGCAGTGTAAAGTTGAAAGGTGGTGTAATTTTTTTTTATTCATGTGACTAAAATAATAGTTCCAACATGTCTATATGGGTAGTTTTATGCTAGCCAAGGTTCTATTTCACACCCAAACATGCCAAAATAGTCTAAGCTACATTGCATTGGCAATATCTCTTAAGAGACCAAGGTGCAAAAGGGTAGGAAACTTTGACAAGCTATTACTCAGAAACCATGGTGGCACTTAAAAATATTTTTTCTAAAGGTATAGGATCATAGAGGGCCCCTATACTATAACCTTTCTCCATTTTTGATATCTCCAATCCATTTTCCCATGGTGACGAGTTTTCAATTGATGGAAAAAGCATCAAATACATGTAGTGTAAAGTTGGAAGGTTGTGTAATTTTCATTATGTTCATTGTGTGACTAAACCAATAGTTCCAACATGTTCGAATGGGTAGTTTTATGCTAGGGAAGGTTTTGTTTCACACCCCAACATGTCAAAACAGTTTGAGCTACATTGCACCAACGATATCTCTTAAGAGACCAAAGTGAAAAAGGGAAAAAAACTTTGATGAGCTATTACTCAGAAACCATGGTACTTAGAAACATTCTATCTAAAGGTACAAGATAACATAAGGCCCCTCTGTAATAATCTCTCTTGTTTTTTCATAGCTTTGATCCATTTTCTCTTGGTGACAAGTTTTTAGTTGATGTAAAAAGTGTCAAATGCATGTAGTGTAAAGTTGCAAGGAGTTGTAATTTTTTTTTTGTTCGTCATGCGACCAAATTCAAAATTACAACACATCTAGATAGGTAGGTTTACTCTAGGCAAGGTCATGTTTCACACCCAAACATGTCGAAATAGTTCGAGCTACATTGCATTGATGATATCTCTTGAGACCAAAGTGTAAAAAGGAAAAAACTTTGATGAGTTGTTACTCAAAAACCGCGGCACTTAGAAATATTCCATCTAAAGGTACAAGATCATGTATAGCCCCTCTACATTAATCTCTCTTATTTTTTCATATCTCCGATCCATTTTACCATGGTAACAAGTTTTCAATCAATGGAAAAAGTGTTAGATGCATGTAATGTAAAGTTGCAAGGTGGTGTAATTTTCATTTTGTTCATCATGAGACCAAACCGATAGTTCCAACACATTCAAATGGGTAGTTTTACATTAGGAAAGGTCCTGTTTTGTATCCAAGCATGATGAAACCTTCTGAGTGACATTACATCGACGATATCTCTTGAGAGACCAAAGTGCAAAATAGCATCAAACTTTGACAATATTTTACTCAAAAACCATGGATCTTAGAAACATTTTGTATGAAGGTACATGATCATGTAGGGCCCCTTTACAATAACCTCTCTCAATTTTTCATATCTTTGATCCATTTTTCCATGGTGACAAGTTTTTAGTCGATTGAAAAAGTGTCAGATGCATGCAATGCAAAGTTGCAAGGTGGTGTAATTTTTGTTATGTTCGTCATGCAACCAAACTGATAGTTCCAACATGTTAGGGTGGGTAGGTTTATGCTAAGAAAGGTCCTATTTTGCACCCCATCGTGTTGAAATGTTTCATACTACATTGCACCAATAATTTCTCTTAAGGGACCAAAGTACAAAAGGGCAACAAACTTTAATGACCTATTACTTGAAAACTATGAGTCTTACAAACATTTTTTCTAAAGGTATAAGGTCACATAGGGTCTCTCTCCAATAACCTACCTTAGTTTTTCATATATCCAAGTCATTCCACTATAGTAACAATATTTTAGATGTTTCAAAAAGTGTCAGTTGTATTTATTAAAAAAATTTCAAGAGGAATTGTTTACATTCTTCATCTCCTGGGGGTAAACTGACAAGTTAAACACATTGGAGTGGCTATACAATAAGTCCACTTTACAATTTTTGGTCAACATAGGTGTTTTATATTCTTATGATTGAATAATCTACACTAAAGAACTAGTCTCCTTTGTTGCTTGAACTCAGTGTAGTCATAGAAATTTTGGTCAATATAGGAAAACATTTTTTGAAATGAAGGAAAGTGTGGGCATGAAGAATACGTCTCTAAATTTGAAGTGCAAATTCAACCAACTAGAGGATAGGTACTTGAATGGATGGGTACTTGAATATAATTTTTGTAGTGTCAGAAAATGTAAAGGATGTACTCCTTTACATTTTCACACTATGTTTGGGTCCCTTAATTAATTGGACTTAATTAAGCCTATAATTGGCCCAATTATGCATTTAAAAGCCTAATTAATCTCATTTTTTGAAAGAGAAACTTGTATTAAAAAATTGCAAACATTAATTAAATTGCCTTGGAATTGGAGTGTCCTTGATTTAGGTCCTAAGACCCATTCACCCTCCCCCTTAAGTTCATGACCCCAATTTAATATGTTTTTGGTGGCATTTTAATGATTCAAATTCAATTTACAATTGTCAGATTTTGATGTTTAATTTTTGGGAAATTAGAAAATTACCTATAAATACAAGGTCTTTTTATCAATTCAAATCTTAGAAGAAAATATAATTTTCAAGAGAAAACATTATAGAAAATATTATTGTCAAGAGCATTCAAGAGAAGATTTATCACTCATTTGCTGCAACATTCAAGATCTCAAGCATCATGTCAACATTATCTTCATTCATGCATGTTTTTGGAGCTAACATTATGATGTAGGTTTCAAGAATTCAAGTCAAAATTCAAGCATCAAGATCAACATCCCATCAAACCATTTATTGCAAGTTCAAGACCTTGGAGAGATGTATTAGATTTTAGTCCTCTAAGGGTTTTCATTCAAGGGTTTGGTGAGTTGCAACAAGCCAGTGTTCATTCATCATTCCTTACATTCATGTTTCATTTAATTTTAAGGTTTAATTACTAAAATGGGGTTTGACAAAGGAAAACCCCCATTCACCAAAAAAAAACAATTTTTCCTTCTCTTTGTATGTGCAGATTTATAGGTGAAGAAGGATTGAAGATTGATCAAAAGTGTAATTTTGCAAAGTTTTCAAAGTTGTCATCAAAGTTGTTAAGACATGAAAACTCACTTGCATAATTTATTTCTAATTTTCAAACTGTGAAATCCAAAGGAAGTGAGAGTTCAGATCTAGGAGGAGAGGATTGTCAAAATAGATTTTGGATCCCTATAGCAAGACCCATTCATCCTAGGGAAAATCTATCCTAGGAGGACACTCAGTAGAAGCTTTTGGTGATAGGTGCATCAAATATTACCCTTCTCAGATCTATCAGAAGTTTGTTGATTAAAATAGTTTTAGGCTTTAAATTGATGATCCAATCTTACATTATATAATTGGACTCATGCAGTATTTTTCATTTATCTCCCCAAAGTGCATTCCAGGCTGATTTACCCTGTCCTTAATCATAAGGAAAACAATAAGATCTCCATTAAGGTTGACTCATCTAAGGGTTGAAATACAATCTCACCTTTAGGGATTTCTTTTTCTTAGTGAAATAGGGAAGATAGGTGCATACCCCCATTTTGGAAAAACCCTATTTTTTTTCATTTTATTTTGGTGAACCTGACATTGTACATCTAAAATTTTAAAATTGGATTCCATTCAAACCCTAGATCTAGCATTTACATTAGTTTACATTGGATTTCATTAGCTTACATTCCATTTAGGGTTGTTAAAATTGTATTAGTTTGCATCTCATTTAGGGTTTTAAATTTGTATTTTGCATCATTTAAAATATGAAAAATCCAAAAAATTGCATGCATATTACATTGATTTTGCACAGTGCTTGTATATTAGTGTATTTTCAGTCATTCACATCCACACATTTGATCAAAATTTCATTTAAAAAAGTTTAAATTTATTCATCATTTATCATTAGTTTCACTTGCATTAGGACACCTAAATCTAGAAAATTCTATCATTGAAACCACAGTTTGCAACCTGAAACTAGAAATTCAAACATTAAGAAAGAAATTCAAACTTTGATTTTTCAAAACCCTGACCTGGGACCCATTCGCCTTAGGGTGAATGAGTCCCTATACAAGTGATTTTTCAAATTTCGAGGTAGTGATTTCTCTCTATTTGCTTCATTATGATATGTTATTTCTGTGTTTCAGTTTCAAAAATTAGAAAATTCTATAATTGCTTGCATTAAGCTCAATTGGCCAAATTAAGTGCATCGTTTGAAATCAAAAATGGCATTAAAAGACATCATTTTTAGGTTTTTCATAGCATAATTAGTAAATTATCTTATTTCAAATCTAAAAATTGCAAAATCTTTTTACATACTTGCATTACACAAGTCATACTTTTGGGTGTTGATTACATTTTTTTAGCGCCTATTCTCCATTTTGGGTGCGATTAGGTTTGGTGAAACTTGTATGAGCTTCACAACCTAGTGTCCTATTACCAATACTATAGTGGGATGTAGTTTGAGACTCATGTCATCCTGTGCTACTACATCCGTCGTGGATCTTGAGTTTTTTGACTCTTTCACTTATAGTGTTGATACTAGTCAACCCATTATGGACCATAACTTTGATACCATATTTCCCATGACCACCCTTCCCAAAACCAATATGACTGATGTTGACACAATGGTTGCTAATGTCACTCAAGAAAAATTAAAAAAAATGGATGAAGCCTTAGAAAAATTGTAAAACTTTACAAGTTCTGAATATATTGTTGGTACTATGATTCCTATAATAGATAACATGAAGAAAATGCTTGATAATGAACAAGGAACAAAACTTGTGAATAGCCTAGCTCATATCATTAACAATAATGTCCCTATTATGGCTAGTTATGCTCAAACTTTAGGGTACACTCAAAGTCAAGGTGGAAATTCAATTCCTCCTACAACTATGGCTTCTATTCCTACATGCACTAATCCAACTATTACTACAATAAAGAAACCCACTAACAATGTCAATACAACCTTAGGTATTTCCACTGGGAATTCCTTTAGCTTTGTGCATTCAAATCTCATATCTCCTAATCCATGTTCCCTCACAAACTTACAATTCACTTGTCATACGAATACATATACACCTCCACCATATTCACCTCCATGTCATTACACAATGAACGATTCCATCCTTAACCAACTATTACAAAATGTTTCATCCCTCCAACAAAAAATTGCCACATTAAACCAAAATCAAAATGGCCAACCCTCACAATATGTCAAAATAAACCCTTATACTTGGAGACACTGAGAGCACAAATTCCACAAGGCATATAGGTTCCTAGGTTTGAGAAATATGGTGGTAAAGGAGACCCTAGTAACCATGTTTTGACATACACAACTTTATGTAGTGACTTCATTTTTGAGGATAAGCTCTTAGATAAATTTTTCCCTAGATAATTGCAAGACATTGTCTTGGAGTGGTTTTTTTCTTTATCAAATAACTCAATTGGTTAATTCAATGAACTTTTTGATGCCTTTCTTAACCATTTCCAAGTGCACATGGGTCCCTAGATGACCTTAGCTGATTTAATGCAATGTAAACAAAACAAGGATGAAAAGGTCACTAATGTTATAGCATGATACCAGTTGATTTACTCAAAAATCAATATTAAGATTCTTGATGCTTATCTTCAAAGAATGCTCATTGAAAATTTGAAAACCAATATTCAAGATAAAATTGGGATGATGAAGTTTCCCTCCTTTACACACTTGTGCACAACCCTTCGTGACTATCAAAATTCGACTAGTCATCGTGAAGTGAAAATTTCCACTAATCATCTTGAAAAATCTGAATCCGTGCCCCATAATAATTTCCAACTTTTCAAGAACCAAATTAAGGGATTTTTATAACTAAATACACCTCAAACAAGTCAAAATGTTAACTCTAAAGTGGCTGCCATAAAAATGACAAATCCATATCCATTTAGGGAAAGGAGTAAATAATTTACCCCATTACCCAATACCCTTCACTCCATTATGTTGCAACTTATAAGTAAGAACTTAGTTACCTTACCTCTTATTAGAGCCATTGATACAACTAAGCCCTTACCTCCAAAATTTAACTCAAATGACTTTTGCCATTATCACCAAAAAAATGGACATGCTACTGAACAATGTAAGCATCTTGAACATATTTTGCAAGACCTAGTTGGTTCTAATCACATCCAGATTGGTGGTGTTAATGATCAAGGAAATAAGTCTGTTGCTCCACCCAACCATAATTTGTAAATCTTTACCAACCCATACCAAATCATAATATCTCTTTTGTGAAAGCTATTGATACTAAGAATGATGTGATGAATGTTGATAAAATTGAAGATACAAATAATGCCAATATGAGTGATAATGAAGAAGACTTACAATGTGTGGTCAACTTCATTGTTGTTCAACCTCGTAAGGGCCAAACCAAAATTCCCCTTGACATTGCTTTCTTACACAATGACATAATTAGACGTGCACCTAATGGTCCTATTTACATCATCGAAAGAATCAATGAAAATCCTACTAATGGGATATTAATTGATTCTATCTATGTAGAGAATGTGATCACTAAGGAATTCTTATTCGTGCATGAAATTTATCAAGATTAAAGTATCAACAATTGAAAGCATGGATTAAAACACAATGGTTTTTCTTTCCTTATGATAGGTTCGATCACTCTTCCTTTAAAATTTGGACCAAAATAATTGAGTGTCTCATTCTCCATCATCCTATCATCAGACCAACTCTGTGTGAAGCTTGGTTACCCATGGCTATACTCCATGGTTTTTGTCTCTTCGGTAGTGAATAAATGCTTAAAGTTTCCATTTGGTAATGATATATTTAATATGCACCATAGTGGCTTTAATATTGTGTCTTCCTATGGGAATTTCCCACTGGATTTCTTTTGCCTGAACCCATGGAACCTATTAAGCCTCATGAGGACTTATTTTTCAAATCTTATCAAAAGTTCAAGGCAAAGTGCATAGCAGAATTATCCCTTAGAAACATGCCTCAACCCATGATTGAGCCTCCTATTATTGATGAAACCATGATTGAACCAAAATCCCTTCCAAGTAACCAAGACCAACCCATGACAAATCCTTCGCCTATCTCCTATAAAAGACCAAGAGATAACAAAATAAGTCCTATTGCCCCTCCTAGTATGAAACAAGTTTATAAATCTAAAGAGAAAGTGGTTGAACAACCTTCCATGGTTCCTTACATTCATCCCTTATGGGAAGAAAAGAAACCTATGGTTAATAAACCCGCTCCTACACAATCACAACTTGAAAATCACACAAAAAGAAATAGAAATGGTAAAAAACACAGGCATAGATGTCATTCTATCACTCGTAAGTTAAAATAAGAGAATAAAATTGAAAATCAAGATAAAAAATCAATTGAAACAAAGCATGATGATTCTTCAAATTTTCCACAACAACAAACACATGAAACTTCTATGGACATTGTCATTAGGTCTCCTATTATGATTAACTTGGATGATGATGATAAGACTAATAAGATTTATGAGGAAGTGCATAATGAGCCAATTTTTTTATTTTCCTCTTCCATGAGCTTAAATGATAGCAACCGTTATGATCCTCCTAACAAGAGTGACTCACCATGTGTTGAACCTAGTGATGCTCCTAGTATGACACTTATCGTTATCCATTTCCTAGTTATCCACCTTATTCATATGATGAACAAGATTGGGATGCATATGGCTTGCTATAGGTTGAATCACATGTGCCATACTAGTCTTTTCTTTGTCTTATTTTAATGTTTTATGTGATTGCATGTGCATAATTTGATCCCCATACAGTGCTTCTTGGCATGTCTTTATATGTTTGTGAGCCTAATTTTTACGACCTTGTCACTCTTTTTGTGTAAGGATACAAAGTAAGCGAATATGTCATGACATGATTCTATTTGTATCTACATTCTTCTATCTTTCGTACACCTTTATATCTTTTGTCTTGTGTTTTACTTTTGGGGATGGTGCAAGGAGTCAAGAAATTTAAGTCTCTTCCATGTTGACCCAAAATATTTTATTTGTTTTCTCTCTATGCATCATTCTTCCTTTGTGCTTGTTGTTCCATGAGTCATTTGGGGAATGATGATGATTTCGAGCTTGATTATATATAATTGCAACAATGATAGATGTTGATCCCAAAGTAATGGATCCCTTATGTGTTATCTTAGGATTGCATATGAGGGAAACCCTCCTTTCCATGATGTAGCTCTATTTTGGAAACACATTTTTACATGGGGATTTCCAAATAAAGCTCTCATGCATTGGAATTTATCATGTTCTACTTTAAAGTAGTTGCTTACAACAAGGTGTTTGAAAATTTCTTTAAAGTGGGGCCATGCACGTCCTTTCTCATTGTTCACCTCAAAGTGTGGTCTTCTTGCTTCAAGTGATGTGTCTTCTTTGTGGTGACATTGGGTTTGATGTTCCTCAAGAGCATGACCTTTCTTGGCATATGAAATTCCTCTTAGTGGTAATGCTATGAATTGTATTCCCTAAGTTGTGAATCTTTTATCCTTGACTAGTCCTCTCTTGGTGACGTCAGGCATGATGTTCCCTAAGGTGAGACCTTTCATGAACTAAGAAAAACCCCTTTGAATAATCTATCCTATTGTATTTAAAATGGTCACCAAGTATAACACAACTTGCTTGCCAATGGAGCCTATATGTTTTTCATGGCCACCAAGAATAACAAAAATTGCTTTCTAGTGGAGCTTTTTTCATGAGTACCTAACATAATGCAACTTTCTAGCCTTGTGACCATTTTTGTGGTGCCTTATAAAAGTAACTAGGACGTATGAATTTGGTATGGTTGATACATGGGATCCTGTAGACTTGCCATGAATTTCCCATTGGCCACCTTTTGGGGTTCACCTAGTGGACAATGAATTTCACTAGCCCATGTGAGTATATTTTGTTTGTATATTAGACAATAGGTTTCCACTTGTGAATTTTTTTGGACAAACAACTAAGAATTGATCCATACCCATTGGAAAAATAATTAAGGATTGATCCACCCCTATTGCTTTTGCATTAATTTTGGTATTATATGCTTGTGTATCTTGTCTTGATGTTGCATATTTAACATAGGAATGCGTATCTTTGTGCCTTTGTTGGTTTTCCATGAGATCTTAGATCTTGGGGGCTTGATCATAATCCTTGACCTTTATTGTCTTATCTTTCTAAGAGTTGTACAATTAGACCTCTCTTGACACTTATTTTTCTACTTTACAGTGAGTTTGGGCATAGGGCTCATCCTCCCACTAAAGTGGGGGCTAAATGAAGTGTCAGAAAATGTACTCCTTTAAATTTTCACACTATTTTTGGGTTCCTTAATTAATTGGAATTAAGCCTCTAAGTGGCCCAATTATACATTTAAAATCCTAATTAATCCCATTTTTCAAAAGGGAAACTTGTATTAAACAATTATAAACATTAATTAAATTTCCTTGGAACCAGAGTGTCTTGGATTTAGGTCCTAGGACCAATTCACCCAAGGGTGAATGGGCCCCCCTTAAGTTTAGGACCCCAATTTTTAATTTTTTTTGCCAACACTTTTATGATTCAAATTTAATTTGCAATTGTGAGCTTTGGATGTTTAATTTTCGGGAAATTAGAAAATTACCTATAAATACAAGGTCTTTTTATCAATTCAAATCCTAGAAGAAATCTAGAATTTTCAAGAGAGAAAAAATTATAGCAAATATTATTGTCAAGAACATTCAAGAGTAGATTTATCAGTCATCTGTTGCAGTATTCAAGATCTCAAGCATCATGTCAAAGTTATCTTCTTTCATGCATGTTTTTGGAGCTAACATTGTGATGTAGGTTTCAAGTATTCAAGTCAAAATTCGAGCATAAAGATCAACATCCAATCAAGCCATTTCATGCAAGATCAAGACCATGGGGGTATGTGTTAGATTTTAGTCCTCCAAGGGTTTTCATTCAAGATTTGGTGAGTTGCAACAAGCTAGTGTTCATTCATCATTTCTTCTATTCATGTTTCATTTCATTTCAAGGTTTAATTACCAAAATAGGGTTTGACCAAGGCAAACCCCCATTCACCAAAAAAAACAAAATTTCACTCTTTGTACATGTGCATATTTACAAGTGAAGAAGGATTGAAGATTGATCAAAAGTGAAATTTTGCAAAGTTGTCAAAGTTGTGAGGCCACGAAAAATCACTTGCAAAATTTATTTTTGAATTTCTAACTGTGAAATATGGAGGAATCAAGCACACAAATCTAGGAGCAAAGGACTGTCAAAAAAGATTTTGGATCCCTGTAGCAAAACCCATTTTCCCTAGGGGGAATCTATCCTAGGAGGATACTCAACAAAATCTTTTGGTGATAGATGCATAAAATCTTACCCTTCTCAGATCTTACAGAAGTTTGTTGATTATGATAGTTTTAGGCTTTAAATTGATGATCCAAGTCTTACATTGCATAGTTGGATTCATCTAGTATTTTTCATTTATCTCCCAAAAATGCATTTCAAGTTGATTTACCCAATCCTCAATCATAAGGAAAATAACAAGATCTCCGTTAAGGTTGACTCACCTAAGGGTTGAATGTCAATCTTACCTTTGGGGATCTATTTTTACTAATGAAATAGGGAAGATAGATTCATACCCCCATTTTGGAGAAACCCCATTTTTCTTCATTTCACTTGAATAAAATTATTTGAAATGTAGTGTAAATTATTTGTAATTTATCTTGATCAAAACTTGATTCCATAAATGTATGCCATAAATATGTCATTGAAGACCACAAACACATACTAGTGTAGGAAAGCTAATAATTAAACAAAAAATAGAGGTGAAATTATTATGAATTAAGTTATGAAGTTAATATGACATCAACATACCACACATATTACTTGATGTCTCTATGTGAATAATCACCTTAAATATGCAATTTCTACCACACAATGTGAAGAAATAGTTATATCCTTAATATTTGGATATACATACATGTTTCCAATATAGCCATCACTAATACCTCCTCATGATAACACACACAAACATAACTTTAATTATAAATATATGTGTGGTAACTTAATCTATAATTCATAAAAGTATAATTCTTGTAGATTATACTACATGAACTCTAGTTTTATTGCAGGCGCTCCTACATAATTGTTCATGCTTCTAAGGTGCCACATGAAAAACAACTAGTTCAACTCTTTCATTGATCAAGTAGCTCTTAGATTTTGTGCTAACTTTTATCATTCTCACAAGTAGACCTATGATATAATGATCTATTTCAGAAAGGGAATTCATTAACCAATTGGTTTGATTTTGTACCATAATTTTTTTCAGAATACTTTTTCAATTTATAAATTCATCTTCATCTTATAATAATACATTTTCAAGCATCTAATATTGTGATAGAGAAGATGCATGAGTGATAAATGCTATTTCTTATGAGCTTGCCTATGCAACATCTCTAAGTAGACAATAAGAAGTAGGAATTTTTGGATATTATCAATGTTATAACATTATTTAGTAGAGACCAAGCTATTTTATCTAATAATTTAGACTTGTTGAGGTCAAAATATTATCTTTTGATTCATAACATCCAATATTAGGGTTTGGAATGGTATATGTATGCCAAGAATTATATCACAATCTTCTAGAGGTATGAGGTCACATGCAATAATATCTTGCTAATTTTTATTTGCATACTTGAAAGTGCACTTTATAATTACATGAATTTCCTTACCATACTACAGTGATCCTAGAGAGTACGGGCTTAGATGTGTAGTGGTAGAGAGACCTAGGTGTTAGATTGCATCATGCATTATTATATTCATATGATTGATGATGTCAATGATGACATGGACAAGTTTTCAATTTACCCAATGGTTCATATTTACTTTATAATGTTAAAAAATTTCAATATTTGAAGTATTTACCATCTACAAATATCCATTGGAGCATGGATTTATAATGAAAATATGGACAACATCAATAAAAATATGCATGTATTAACCAAATAGCCATATAGGCATACATAAATATATGTTGATATAAGTATAATATATATACAAAATAGCCATATAGGATTACAAGAATTCCATATAGGCATACAAAGTCACATACATGTGCAATACAAAATAAATGTCCAAAAATGCCATATAGGCATAAAAAAATGGACCCCAATAAAAAGTCATTCCCCTTTAGGTAAAGAAAATAGATCACAAGCGACCTTTGATCATTGGGGGGATGGAGATGCATATGAAAATGGTCTACTTCGAACTCAAGGGCTGCTTCTATTTAATTCTTCATAGAGATTTACCCAATACAATAAAAAGTACATACATTAATATGTACAAATTACATTATAAAAAAATGAATTTTTTAACAAAATAATCACTTACTGTTGCCAAATGATCTCTCTCCTCATTCAAAAAAATGGCATGCATAGGTGGTGGAATTCCAAAGTCCTATAGAAACCATCCAAATAGAAATTAAACTACAAATCAACAATTATTTGATTTTTCAATAATAAACAACTATAATTTAATGAATGCAATTTGAAATTTACTAATTTGCCTCATACCCATGTTAAAGGAATCAAGATGTCTATTCACTAGAAATACCATGCTCCATTTCCATATCAATATTGTGAGGAGTCCCTACTTGCATCATCTAAAAGTAAAACAACATTATTCGGTTATGAAAACTAGAAGAACTTGATGCAGGTCATGGCTTATAATATATGAGATAGTAAAAAAAAAATTGAGTACTTATTGAGCTATATATTGATTCAATGGTTTGCATGTTTCATAAGGACAATTTCAAAGTAAAGGATAGTCACAAGATGATAGTCCTAGGGATGATCATATCATGCTTGAGCAAGGGACAATATCATGATTACATAAAGAAGTCATGAAAACCTTTGTTGATGTGAATTGTGAAGAATTTTTAAATTGGGGATAATATTTATGGAAATAATGTGAAGGATAATAGTGAGATGCATGAAAAGAAGTAATAATGAGCACTATCAACTAAGAAAAAAATGTAGTGATAGTGAGCAATGAGGGGGCTATGGTCTTAAGATCTCACCTATAAAGACACTCCATGATTTTCATAAAACCTCAACATTCTATTCATATTCATGGGTGAATCACAAAGAAGAGATAGCTAAGAAATGGAGTGAGATATCTTCATTACAATGTACAATGTAATATTCACATAGTTAGAGTAATAATCACATGGAGAAATGATGAATAAAGGACAAAAAATGAACGTTAAAGGATATAGCATAAATGAAAATAAAGGTCAAAAACATGAACACATGAAATTCATACATCATGAAGTGCATAACAACTTGAAATCAAATTAATTAAAAATTATAAAGCATACTTACAAACCATCTAGAACCTTCAAGTCATTAAACATTATTCAATTATGAAATACTATTTTTTAATCTCAAAATTATAAATAGTTTGTATTACTTGAGTGAAACTTCGATGACCACCTCCACTAGTAGGTGTTGTTGTTGAAGCTCCAAGATTAACCTACTTAACATAAAAAATGAGATATAGGAATAACATTCATATAATATTTAGCTATTCACATGTAATATTTATAATTATTTACTAGTTACATACCTCCGCATTACATGTGGTTGCATAATAAGGAGGTGGAGGACCACTGAAAATAGAGTGAACACCATGACCCTAAAATCTCATTATAATAATTTAACTAATTTAGTTAATCTTGTATTTCAAAAAAGAAATTTAATAAATTAAATTCAATGAACTTGCTAACATTTACTTGACTATCAAGACCAAATGCCTCATGAAGGAGGGCATCTGTCATCACCATTTGATTAACTGCAGATGTACCCTAGGAACCTGCATCTTAACTATTTGTGGGAACATAACCACAGGGTGACCCACAAGCTTGAAAAATACAAGGTTAAACTCTACTCCCCGAAGACTCACCTTGTTGACCATGTGCTAGAGGATTGGTATGTTGTATGAGGCTCTGAGTCAGAGAACTAATAGACTATAAAGTATCAACCTCAACACTCTCCTTCACAACAAAAGGGATAGACACATGATCATATGGTGGTCTAGCAAGTGCTCATCTAGTTGGATGTTGTGCATTGATATGTGCCCCCAATCTGCCCTATGTGAAGCCCCCACCTCTACCTTGGAAGTTCTACATATCAAAATAGTTTGGTATTTTATTGAGGACAAACTCACAATAAAGTTTCCCCAAAAAATATTTTGAGAACCTCATTTTTGTTGCATGGAGGATGGTGTAAAACCATCCACCACCTCCTCCAAAAATTATCCTTTATCCCTTGGTGGTTGCACCAATGGATAGGAAACCTCTTGCTTGAAGGATGCAAAGGTTGATTTGTTCTAGGGTTTGTGAATAGAGCTCATAGGTCAAATTTTATTATTTTTTCATCTTTCACTTGTTAGGATAATTTATTTGAATAAAATTATCTAAACTCTCGTCTCTCATCTGACCAACCACTTATTCAATTTCTAATTGAATCTACATGTGATACTATCAATTCAAGCAATTGGGAAAATGTGGTTCTATGAGAGGTTGAGCTTGCAGGATCTTTCAACCTTACAATTATATCCTTAATTTATTTTTTGTTGTTTTCAATTTACCCCATTAAATTTTCTAGAGTTTCTGGAGCGTGTTGAGGAATTGTTGGAGGTGTTTGTTGGGGTTGTTCTTCGGTAAGGATTTGGGCATGAGGTGAATCATGATTTTGAAGAGGAATTTGAGGAGGGTTTGGAGGTGCATTATCATTTCCTAAAGATTGTTGGGGATACGGGATGGGTCTGTCATCATAGAACACATCTAAGACAACAATGCCTTAGTGATTTTCATTTCTTCAAATCACATCAAGGACACAAACTATGCCATAAAGCGAAAGAAGGAATAGTGGATCCCCCATTGATCTTTCTAAGAAAAGTAAATGCTTAACAAGATAGCAGATTCAACACAAGCATAGATTCAAGAACACGAATCAGACAACATGAAAGAAAAACATATGGACACACAAATTTACGTGGGGAAAACCTTTTCAGGTAAAAAACCCCACCCTCAAAAACACTCAGCTCACTTGTATTATTCAGTAACAAAAAAATAGTTACAATAAAAACACAAAGCTATGCTCTTCAGGAGATTACATCTTGTCCATTTGGAGAAAGAAGGCAACACAAAAAACAAAACCTTCACACAATTACAATGTCTTCAAAATACATACCATGTAGATTCCCTTTAGCTCCTTAGTTGACTGTCACAACCAGCCTCATGGCCAACCCAGCCACATGACCTCCACAGGTTCACATATTTGTAGAATTGAAAGACAAAGTGTTCACGGTTAGGACCGCTCGAACACTCTCTGCCTCTCACTCAAATTGCTCATCTAGTTTTACATGCACATGAGAATAATTAATCTCTTACCGTGCACCAACCTATTTTGCCTATCCAAATAATCAGCTATCATTAGGATATTCACTGATAGATCTTCTTGCATCAGGTCGCCCAGGCATTCAATTCCTTGCCTCAATCAGGTCCTATCTTTAGCTGAAAACTCGGCCTGCAATAACTGTCATACATTATTTTGGCTTCTAGCCAATCACCATCCTGACACTGAGCCATGTGTCACTTTTTTGTTCAATCGCTACGCTGACCTCTGGTCAAACTCAGTCAAGCTCAGTCGGTCGAGCTCCGAGCTCACCTCTACCATCCACCATGCTATTGCTATGAGTCCAAACACTCACCACAGTATGGTGGTGAGCCCATGTCGACCCTTGACCTCCAACCGTTGAGATCAATCTACTTGGTCACAGTATTGCGGTGAGCTCACCCGAGCTCACCTTGACTCTACCTGCGCACCACCGAGCCCACTAAGCCACCCTACGGTGTGGCGGTGAACACGCTCGAGCTCCAACATTGTCCACGCCGCGCTACTAAGCCCAGACTGCCAGACAATCGTGACAATGCGGTGACCACCAGCAAAGACCGCTAACGGTCAACCGTGCTACTGCGGGGGCCACCGAGGCACCCCGTAGTAGGGCGATGACCGCCAATGGTCTTACCATGCCCACCGCAGTGAGTCATCTCACTGCCCACAACAAGGCAGTAACAACTTTCACTGACCACCAGCCATCCACCGCAACCATCGTGGCTTCCCCGAGCACCGTCTGCGGTAAGGCGGTAACCGTCACCAGACTGTCGCCCTTCAACCACCAACTGCTAACGCACCACAAATGATAAACCTCCATGGTAAGGCAGTAAGGCCTTGCTTCACCAACATGCCGCCAACCACGCTACCTTGCCACCTTCGAGCAACCCCTGTACTATGGTGGTAATTGTCACGCCAACTATTGTCGCTCACCATGCCACCGCTAGTTTAGAAGAAGACCATCATGGTAAGGTGGTAACATCGCCCAACCGCTAGACCAAGCAATGTGCCCCATGGTAAAGCGGTAAATCGCACAACCGTGCCACCAAGGAAATCTTGTAGCGGTATGGCAATAAAGGCCAGAAATAGGGCTCCAAGGCAAAATGGAAGTCCAAGCCAAGAAGATGAAGCATAAATATCCAACAATATCCCACTTGAAAAAGTCTTACTGGATTCTTCCAAAATGTGAACAAGGACCATCACCATGCTTCCATGCTCAAACCAAGACACCTGCAACGACATTCGAAAAATGTCCACCATCTCAAGCTACAACTCCAAACATCCAACATAGGAAAAGGAACAAGCCAAGGCGTATATGCACCAGTCTCTGGAATATAAGCATCAGATCCTTCATGCGGCAAAGGCACCACAATAGCAACAACAAAGAAAAATGTTAACATAGAATGAGAGAACATTCTTTTGAACAAGATAAAAAACTTACCTAGAAATGCAACCAGACAGCTGACTGCCCCCATCCAACTGATCAAACCCATGTGACTGAAAAATAGCACACACAACTCGTGCTAATCCATCCAATCACCCATACCTCAAAGGTATGACCATCAGTAAACTCACGCCATCACATAACCACCCATCAACAACAAAAACAAGCACCATGTGTTAACCAGTCAAACAACCAAACACATCGAGGTACTCCCATTGTAAAGGTATTATCCAGATGAATGCAAACAAAGCACCACCACACGTGATTCAGGCATATCAAGTCCACCAAACCTACACATAGAAAAATGTAACCATGTAGTTCCAAGGAACATCCACACTGATATGCACAACCTACAACCACCTGCTGCAAGAAATATTCTCTCAACAGTCTTCCACATTCTTCCTAGGTTCCATATTTGACTAAAGAAGGAAAAACCACGGCTCCACATACATCTAAAGTCAAATGAACATTCAAGAAGAAAATATTAGATAAGAGAGAAACAACAAATCAAAACATGTAGCATCCTCCTACATACACTTCTAATTTCCAACTATGTCAAGAATGTTCTTCTTTAAATCCCAAGGGAAAAGACTTAACAACATCCAAAAAATTCCATGAATGTAATCATCTCAAAAGAAGATCAGACTAACCCATATAAACATCTCCTATCAGTCCTCAAAAAAGCACAAGGAGATACACTATTGTGTCCACCTTTCATTATGAATCCTCCAAAATTTTAAAACAACTCAAGATTCATATCCATGAAAGATAAAGAATATAACATATCTGAAAGCTATAATGAGAAAATACCTTTCAAATAAACTTCACTGCCGAGTAGACCAAGAGGAAAGAGATGCTCCTCCAAGATACACATGTCACCGTGACTTACCCAAGAGAATTCTCCTCACTGGTCTCTATTGAATTCGCATTCAACCAAGGTTTAGGCTACTCAGACTTTCAACTGTAAACAACAACATTCTCAAAAAAATTCCAACCTCACATTATTCTTCATGCATCCATGAGCACCAACAACCTGTCATTTCATGCTAACTCCAATCTACATTATTGCACTTAACATGAAGTCCACCAACATATGAGCAAAGTACTCAAAACATAAAGAAACACTAGACCACTGTCAAAGCTCCAAACCAGTTGAATAAGAACTTATCATGACACCATGATCTTACACATCCCCCTTAGGAGATACCATGCTTCAAGTTAACTATCCATGGTCTTCAAGAGAAAAGCAACATGCCAAAACTCTAATGCACAAGCAAGAGTATACATGACATCAAGCAAACAAACTCTAAACCAACATCACCTGTCAAGCACCACCAACATCTCAGCCAAAGAATACCAAGGTCCTTCATGGCTCCAAGATGCTACACATCTTCAAATAGTGACCATGCAGATGCGAAAGAACTCTTTTACACCAACAGAATCTAAGAGCTCCACCAAAAGCATCTGCAACACCAAAGAAGGTCATTCACCAGCAAGTGATGAATCCACAGTCACCGCTAAAGCTCCCACTGAACCGTGACACCGAGCTTTCTAAGCATCATGACCAAACATATCCTAATCCAAAAATTCTAGGTACAATTGACAACATGTTCATCAGACACCAATGCCGAACTACACCAAGATCACCAGATCATGCAGACCACACCATCACTGTCAAAAGCTTACACAAGCCAGTGTATCCAACTCTCCATGACATCGTGATTCACATGCTACTGGTCTATAACTGACTATTCAGGTACTCAAACACCATTCCTCCTCTCATCTTAAAAAACCATGCCAATGCACAAGTGATCACAGACAAGGTCAGCTAACAGATCTTTACCACACAGTTACAACCTCATGGATATTGATAGTCCACTTCCAAGTTGTCTCACAACAAACATGTAGGTAAGGATAGCCCACAATATTGCACAACTCGTGGATGCAAGCAATGAAACCTGCAAATCTATCATCACACTAGAAACTACAAAACTGAGATCATCAAAGAGAACAACCAAAGTAGACAAACATGAATCAAACACCAGATCAACAATAGATCCGATTCACTAGTCGCGTCCACAACTCAAGCACCATATTCTAAGAAACCAACAAACAAAACACCACAAGAATGCTGAATGAAAAACACATACCAACATTCCTATACAGAGAAGACATCACACCTCCTCAAAACATGTCGATTTGCAACTATCTCATCCAGTCACACCCCAAAAGCCAGGGTCTAGAAAAATAGCAGAACAACAGCTCCACAAACCACAAGTTTTTCCTTGACCATGTAAAACCTGCAAAACCATAGTGTTTATAAACCACCCACACACCTCCATATTCACTACTCATCTGGATGACCCAAGAGTCTGCACATAGCCAACATGGTTAACCAAAATAATGAAAGACATGAATATGCATGATAAATTTTTTAGGAAAATCTAGAAAAAACCCTTCAGAGCCAAAGACATGAAACTAAAACATGCGAGTGCAAGATACAGGTAAGTAGGAACATCAGGTCCATTCCAGACGAATTCCAAAACCACAACCATGCACAAGCATATGAGAGAGCCAGGCTATACAAAAGTTACAGACCACCCAGATCAACTTCATAGCCTTCATGCAATCAAAGCAACAAAGAAAATTGCCTTGAGTGCTAAGTGAGAACACCCAACACAAGCACAATACTTCATGGCTGAAAATCAACACAAGCACCTCCATATCACCAAGGAGCCTCTCACACAGACACCTAGTATGAAACCATGTACTATTGCAACACAACCATAAGCATATCTCACACCCCTTGCATCAAGATCATTTGCTACCAGTCAAAAGCCTCATACCACATTGCCACAATATGATCAACTCCAATCTTCTCCAATGTCTTTCAAGCTGCGTGTTGAATCAAAGAAGCAGGAACTTCCACTCATCGAAGGATCAATCAATAATAGATTCCTCCAGATTTCCTCAAGCTTGCCAGGCTAAGAAATATTCATAGGAGAAATACCCAGAACTCCAATAACCAAGAGAAGGCTTTGACACCACTTGTTGGTATCATCAAGCCTTGACCTCCCTTAATAATCTCTGATACCACTTGTTGGGGATACGAGATGGGTCTATCATTATAGAACACGTCTAATACAATAGTGTCTTAGTGATTTTAATTTCTTCAAATAACATCAAAGACACAAACTATGCCATAAAGCAGAAGTAGGAATACTGGATCCCCCATTGATATTTCTGAGAAAAGTAAATGCCTAACAAGATAGTAGATTCAACACAAGCATAGATTCAAGAATATGAATCATACAACATGAAATACAAACATATGGACACAAAAATTTACGTGGGGAAAACCTTTTCAGGTAAAAAACCCCACCCTCCAAAACACTCAGCTCACTTGTATTATTCATTAACAAAAAACCAGTTACAATACAAACACAAAGCTATGCTCTTCAGGAGATTACATCTTATCCATCTAGAGAAAGTAGGCAACAAAAAAAAAAGAACCTTCACACAGTTACAATGTCTTCAAAAGACATACCATGTAGATTCCCTTCAACTCCTTTGTTGACTATCATAACCAGTCTCATGGCCAGCCCAGCCACACGGCCTCCACAGGTTCACATCTTCGCAGAACTGAGAGAAAAAGTGTTCACAGTCAGGACTGTTCGAACACTCTTTGCCTCTCACTCAAATCGCTCATCTAGTTTTATGTGCACACAAGATTACTTAATCTCTTACCGTGCACCAACCTATTCTTCTTGTCCAAACAATCAATTGTCATAAGGATATTCACTAACATATTTTCTTGCATCGGGCTGCCCAAGCATTCAATTCCTTGCCTCAATTGGGTCTTGTCTTTAGTTAAAAATTCGGCCAGCAATAACTATCATACACTATTTTGGCTTCTAGACAATCAACATCCTGACGCTGAGCCATGTGTCACTTTTCTATTTGTTCGCTGCGCTGACCTCTAGTCAAACTCGGTCAAGCTCAATCAGCCGAGCTTTGAGCTCACCTCTACCATCCACTGCACTACCGCTTTGATTCCAAACACTCACTGTGGTGAGCCCATGTTGACCCTCAGCCTCCAACCATGCTACCATTGAGATCAGTCTACTCGACCGCGATATTGTGGTGAGCTCACCCGAGGTCACCCAAACTCTACCCGCACTACCGTTGAGCCCACTAAGCCACCCCGTGGTGTGGTGGTGAACACGCCTGAGCTCCAATATTTTCTTCCCTACGCTACCAAGCCCAAACCGCCAGACAACTGCGGCAAGGATGTGATCACCAACACGAACCACTAACGGTCAACCGTGCTACCATGGGGGCCGCCAGGACACCCTGCGGTAGGATGGCGACCGCCAACGATCTTACCATGGCCACCGCAGTGAGTCATCTCACCACCCACAAAAAGGCGATAACTACTTTCGCTGGCCGCTAACCATCCACCACAACCACCACGGCTTCCCCGAGCGCCGTCCGTGGTAAGGTAGTAACTGTCACCAGATCACTGCCTTCAATCGCCAGCTGCTATCGCACCACCACGCCACCAATGAGCAACCTTCATGGTAAGGTGGTAAGGCCTTGCTCTGCCAACATGCCGCAACCGCACTACCTCGCCACCTCTGAGCAACCCTTGCGGTATGGCGGTAACTACCACACCAACTTTTGTCGCTCACCATGCCACCACCAGTCTAGAAGAAGATTGTCGCGGTAAGGCGGTAACACCGCCCAACCGCTAGACCAAGCAAGGTGGCCTATGGTAAAGCGATAAACCACACAACCGTGCCACCAAGGAAAGCTTGCAGTAGTATGGCGTTAAAGGATAGAAACAGGGATCCAAGGAAAAATGGAAGTCCAAGCCAGGAAGATGAGGCATAAATATCCAATAAAAATTAAATAAATTTACATAAAAAATATTAAATCTACCTATTTAATAACAAATTCACACAAAAAACAATAAAAACTTACTAATTTGACCTCCCCAATGTCGTGGCAGAATTTTGACGAAGATTCAGTGAATAAATGGAGTGCTTTGAGCCATCCTATAACACTAGAGTGCTTCTAAGGGTTTGCAAGTTGTAAAGGAAATACGAAACAACAAAGAATAAAATGAAATAAAGTTGTTTTTTTTGTTTATATAAACTAAAACACACAAGCGTTATAACACAAGCACATTTTGGCCTTGGTGTGGCTGAGCCTAAGGCTCAATCACACCAAGCCATAACATGATCATGTTATAATGCACTCATGTTATGAATTTTTTGAAATTATAAAGATGGGTGGCAACTTTTTGGCCCCCATCTTTTTGCACCCATCTATATGTATATATTTTAAATATTCGATTTGTAGAGTACTAAAAATTAATATTTCTACATATTGAGATATTTATCCATGACATGTAAAAAAATGTAATATTAATGGTGATGGGGAGAGGAGAGTAAGTTCACCTAAGAATTGATCATATTTATTAATTTAGGTATGCCCTTTATTGTAATGACTATTAAATTTTTCTTCACACATATAGATTGATAATTAGGACACATCCAAGTGTTAATATTTTCCATTATACTATATGTTGATCATCAAAGCTTGCACTTATCCAACAACCTTATGGGAAATTTAGCTAGTGGGGGACCAATTTGTGCCTCACTCAATGACCTATAGGTTTTTTATAGAAAGATGACTCTTCTTTATGTTTGGGGGAAAAGGTAGAAAAAAATGCAAATAAAACATAAAAATGGCAATGTGCCAAAGCTTTTACAACATTTCAAACCTTAAATATTCCTTATAATTGATATGATAGACACAAAATGCCACTGTCCCTTCATTGTTAGGAAGAGAACAAGCAACAAAGGCTAGATAAAGCACAATACAATCTTTCAAATATTTCTGTGGGAACCACCCATTAAGGTCTAATTGGACATAAGAAAACTCTAAAGATTAACATAAATATCTAGAAATTTATAAAATCCTTCTTCCTTTACAACATAATATGGAAAATGGCAAACCCTTTACAAAAAAATGGAAAATTTCAATAAACATAATCCAATTTTCGAAGGCTAGCATTTAACATAGAAGATTAACAACATGAAAATTAGCTATCCAAACTACCAATACAAAATTTTAACACGATTCTTTCAACATGAATGAAATATGGTAAACAAATTTAACAAAGGCCATAACATGCACAATTTCAAAGATTTTTCCCAAATAGGTCGAACTTCTATGATATATGAACTAAAAACAAAGGTTGAATACCAATCCGATGATAGTTTGAAAACTATAACATACAAGAGAGAATAATAGTATTATGTAAAAACCCTTCTACTTTTGAAAAAAATAAAATTCCTTATAGATCTATATCCTTTGAAAATAATTTCAAAGAAAATTTATAACTTTTTCAACTAACTACAACCCCTATTTATAACTAAAAGAAGACAACATTGCCACAAACATTCCAGAAGTACAAACTACTAGATGCCTACACTTGATAGCTCACAATCCGATCTTAGATCTTAATTATACTGCAACAATCTTCGCTCATTAAGACTCAACTACTTCATCAATGGATTTAGATATTTTAGCAAAGACAACTATCAAAAAACAATTAGATTTTAACAAAACTTAGCAAAAATTTGATTGATCAACCATAGAGGTTAATGACACTAATTTGAAGGTTCCATGCCAAAAGCAAGACACCTGCTGTGCTCCCTGAAAAACTCCACCCAAAAATATCACTCTACAAAAATACAAACTGCTCGACACAAATAGATGATGTGTCAAGCGAGTGGGCGATCTTAGACTTGTGAGAGTGGTTTTGAAGAAAATACCCACCAAGCTGACACGTACCTCGGTCCATGCCCAAAAGGAAAATGATATGTAAATAAAGTCGTGTAACAACCACATGGCATATTGTGTACCTTTATGCAGGAGTAGTCTTCATCTTTTGGGCACAAATTCATCCCAAAGCAGAAAAGAGTAAGGGCCAAAAACCAAAGAAAATTTTAAAGGAAAATTTGCTTTATAGTTCTGGCGACTCACAAGGGGCCTTCACTTGTGAAGGCATGAACCTAGGCCTTTGGTAATTCCTAGAGTTTGAGGAAGGCAAAGTGTTGGGCTTACCAATTGAAATTAGTGGGTTGGATGAGGGTGCACAAAATATCGTATACTTCATCCAGATCGAGGACTTCCTTAAAAGAAAACCCTACCCACCTTGATGAAATAGCTCTGATATGGTAATGAGGTTGAGAAAGGGGAAGGATTTATTTCTTAGTTTCCTCAACAATGGGTGATGGGCTTAGACTTGGGAGTGCTATGGAAGTCTAGATTTTAAGTCTGGTTGTATCCGTGATCTGCTCGATTGATATCACTCCTCCATTTGGTGAGAAAAGAGAAGGTAATCTAGATTCTAGTAGGATATTGAAGTCCACCTTGATCTCATTGAACTTCCTATACAAAACTATCTGTAAATCTTTGCTTTTCGATGCGACTTTTTGATGAATTTTATTGCTTTCCTTGAGGCTCCCCTTTGGTCAGGAATTTTGGTGTCTCTTAAAGCTTCTTCAGTGGCCTTGCATAACTTGGAGATCACTCTCTTCGATTTTGCAACTCAGGGAGCATATATATGAAGAATTTGGTTGACTATAGGGCCAACCTTCTCGTTTAATTCTCAAGAATCCTTTAGAAACTACAAGACTAGGTTTGGGACAGCAATTGCAACTATGATTCTCTCCCAATGCATGGATATTAGTCTTTTTAGTATCAGGAGGATCTCAAATCCTTATGTCGTAACCAATTATTGATGGAATTGAGATTCCCTTGCTTTTATGCTTTCCTCCAATTGGCTCCTCTCCTAGAGGACATTCGTGAGCTCAGTGCTTAGCTTTCCAATCTCTTCGACGCAAGCCTACAAAATAAACTTGATCTCCTTCTTTTCTTGTTTCACCCTTTCTATTTCTGCATGGCCTTTTGAAGATTGGATGCTATCCAATTATTTCTACATGTCCTCATTTTTTTGATCCAACAGCCATACCTCCTTTTGTAGTGCATCAAATACACCGTTTAGCTTGGGTATATCCCTATCCATCTTCTTATGTTTGCGTTGTAATTATGCATTTGTCTCACGTTCAACAGTAATTTTTCCCTTCAATTTCTCTATCTGTGTATGAAGGAGATCCTGCTTATTTTTCACCTCTTCAAGCAAATTAGTCACTTCCCCTTGTTGACCCTGTAACTGCCTTAGGTGAGATATTTCCATATCCTTGCCCATGATTTTTGCCTTCAACCTGTCTACTGTATCTTTTAAATTTTCCAACTCTACCTAGCGTTTCTTCAAATTTTTGTCCAGATTCTCATAGTCAGTGTATACCACCTTCTAAGTGGCTTTAGCCAGAACCACTTTATCATGTAGGAGAGTCTCACTTAAATCAAGGCCCATAGCTCGGATGTTGTAATATTCTAATTGCATTTCTCTTTTTGGATTGGATGCTAGTGGCCTCATGGTAGTGATTAGTAGGTAATTTGATCCTCATTAAAACAAGCCTCAATCTTATGAGTAGTTGGTTTCTCCATGACCTTTATATGTAGTTTTTGCTTTCTAGCTTGTTGGGCCTACTTTGTTGCATCCAAGTGGCTCCAGAAACTCTATGGGATGTCAATACTTTCTGCATTAATAGAAGCACCTAGAGGGAGATTGGAAAGGGTGACAAAAGGAGAAGCCTCAGTTGTATGAGATTGTGGAGAGGTGAAGGGGAACGCTATCATAGAAAAAGGTGGGATTCCATATGTGAACTGAGAGGGGGGAATATCCATTGGAGTGAAAGGGGAAGTGGGCGGAAAGAGTGACCTTTTCCAAGAAGCAAGTGGGTTTTGTGAAACTGACAGCATGGATGCTTCATTATTTTCAATGGGGGCCCTTGATAGGGAAATTAAAAAATCAATTAGGATTGATGTAGATGATGCTCGCTCGATACGTGAAGTTTCTTCATGGGTTTCATTGTTGAATACAACTAGGGGTTTGTTTAGAACAAGGATATCAAAATCCATGGATGAAGGACTCTTTTCAATAAATGAGGGTGAAAGAACAACTAAAGATGTAGATGCAAAAAGAAGAGCAAGAGTAAAACTTACCTAGGCTGTTGAAGCTGAATATCCTGATGAAGTGGACTCTACCTCTTCCTCTCCCCTACTTGGTGCACCTAGTTTTCCTAGGTCCTGGACTTATCTCCACTTTGTATGGGAAAAACTAGCATATTTCGATTCCTTGGTGGCCAATCCCACTGAAACTTGGGTTTCAACAACCGCAGTAGACCTCTTTGGGGACTGTCAGGTCCTTTTTCCTTTCGGTCAAGCATTGGTGGAAGATATGATTTGTGAGCCCTTTTGTTTCAACCCCTTTCCTTTCTGTTTTCCTTTCTCGGGTTCTTAAGGCTTGTAGGTGTAGAATGGAATCTCCTCCGATCCAATCTCTTGATCAGACTCAAGATTACTATCATCTATGATGGCCTCGTCATAAATTTGGTCAAACTTCTGCTTGTGTGGCTTAACATATCCATACATGGTGCCGATAAATTTAACTTTTTATTAGTACCTCTAGAGATTTTCTTTCTTTCTTTCTGACCATACCAGGTGCTTTAGTTGCATGTTGAAGGATTTTACTATTAGGATGCTTTCCTGGTACTTTGCCACCTTGACATAGAAGTCAAGCCATGGTGGCTGGTTGAATGGTATGAAGGTCAATTCAATGTAAAACTCCAGCCTCTCTTTGGTCGAGTTCATTTTTGATTCAAAATACTCTTGCCTCTCATGCCTTACAATCGGGAGGTGCCTTATTGGGTTGTAGCTCCATGCATCACAATGAGGACTAGGCCTAGGTGTACCAATTTTTTAGTAAACACCTCCTACTCCTTCCTTTTCATAAGTGTTACTTGACTATTAGCAATAATGAGGGGAATCAGGTGAAGCGTTGTCTTGTTCCTTCTGGAACCATTGGATTTGTCGATAATAGTTTCCTGATGACATGCCTCCAAAGTGAAAACTCTATCTATTACAAATTTAGAGAACCTAAAAGGATCCTCAACAAAACCATAGAATTTGATGAAGGTAAACTCAGCTCTAAGAAAATAATCCATTGGGGTTTGTGAGATTTTCATCCATTGTAAGATTTTAGGGGAAAAATGACTCGAAGGGCATGGGGAAAAATCTATGAGCACTGGCCTCAGGAATTATTCCACAAATGAGTAATAATCCCATGTCTTGGAAAGCACATGGGTCAAGATTGAAATTGGCTGGTACAACCCCTTTTCTTCAAACTTAAACAATGAAAAATGCATTTTAAAAAACTTAGGGTTTTGATGCAAGATCAAATGTGCCAAAAAATAAGAATACTTAAATTTAAAAGGAGTTCCATAATTTCTCAAATTTTCCAACATCTTTTCAGCTTTTACATCGAAAAAATCAAAATACTTCTATCTTTTCTCCTTCTTGAGCATGAAAGCCAAGCCCATATGAAAAGTATAGATCCTTTTATCATCATCATGGCTGTAGATATAGGCCAACATTGAGAAAATGACCTATACATCTGGTTTGAACTTCCTGTGTGATAGAGGGAAGAGGAGTTGATTTCCTTCTAGCTTCTCTTCTGTTTCATCCTCATAAAAATTTAACTGTTTAGTTTTGGTCCTCCAGAACTCTTCCATTATTTTGTGCTCAAATATTTCAACACCCTAGTTTACAAGGATCATAACATATCTTAGATGGATGTTGTGTTGATTTTAACCCTTATCCTATCGTTGATTACAACCCCTACTTCTTAGCACATGTGTATCCACCAGCTCTGGACATAGGTGTTCAACAAACAACATGAATTGTGGCAAACCACAATTCCAAAGCTGTAAGAAAAAGCCTTCAGTTCCCCCATACTTGACCATTCTTTATATTTCCCCTCCCTAAGGCCTTTAGGGTTCACACGGAACTTTGGGTCAAAAAAATTGTTTGCAAAATCCAAGACTGCTTTTTTCTTAACGGGGTCACCTTCCAGTATAATTTTAGTATGAGAAAAAAGCAACTCTTCTGAAAATGGGGCATTAGCAATTGAATACCTCCCAAATATGTTGGCTTTGATTGGTCAATTAGATGAAGACCCAACTTGTTGACCAGAAGTTGATGCTTCCACCATTGTTGTGTTGAAAAATTTGTAGAGAGCTTCTTCAAAGAAACAAATGTTTATTGTTTTCTTTACTTTAGTGTTGGTTAATAGATTTGTCACCTCAAGTTTATACTCTTTTACCCACATGAATGAAAATCTGGCCAATATTTGAGTCACTTGTAATGTTTACTTGCAATTGCTCTGTGCTTATTTTACAAGGCGCAACTTCCTTTGATAGATATGCAATGAATAAAGACTGGGTATGGTTTTCAACAAAATGTAGAAAAGGCTAACTGAAATCTACCCATAACCATGAAATAGATGTGATGACCTTAACTTGAAATGAAAAAGATGCAAATATATGATATAAAGTTCACCTATTCCACACCCAAATTATACTCAAGAAAAGTAATGAACAACAAACCTCCTTTCAACAAATAAATTATTTTGAATTCAAATCTTCAAGAATAACACATACATAGTTCAATATAATAGAAAAAACATTGGAGAATAACTACAATGACTCAAAATTCATCTACAATTTAAAGAGGACATTAATAAATGCAAAGATTCAACAATACCTCCTTTATTTCCCAATGGTCAAATATGAGTTCATAGACTCAATACTGTTGTACATCAAGACTATGCAGAAAAGAAAAATATGTTGCTCCTTATTCCCCCAAATAGCTGGAAGAAGATCCTTTTACAATTCCTGATACTACTACCTTTAATTTTAATCAAATTAAAATCCTTTCTAAATTCACAATAAAGAGTACTGTTTGCAGGAATTTGAGCATGCTTTTCCTTTGAAAACTTTTACACATTCAATTAATCATTTTTCTCACTTACCTCATCCATCACCAGCTCAGGATCTTGGCACATGTAATATTAATCAGACATCTTGACTTCCATTGTTTTACTACTTTGTTCATCACAAGTACTATGAGATCCCATCTCCTTCGATCATGGCATAAAAGGCAAACAAAGGTTGTAGTGAGTTAAGAAACTTAAAAATATGTGCTGCCATACTCATTGTAGGAGGCTAGAAACAACTGAAACCATCAAAAAATATCGTCAACATCATGATTTAAATGATCATCTTCGCTGAAATGTGTGGAAAGATAATTTATCTTTCATATGATTGCATTGATATTTCATACGCTTCTATTCCTTGCGCAGAGTATTTAGGCAAATATTTCTTTTCAGATTATAACTTTGCATCACTCGGTACTCCGTGTTAAGACCTTTCATAAATAATACTCTGAAACTTCAATTCACAATGAGAAACTAGTTTTATTCAATTCATGTGATATTCTCTCCATTAATGATGTTAATTTAAGCTTGAACCCGAAGGCTATAAACATGAAAAATACAACACACAATTTCAATGAAGACATTCAAGGACCTTCGTCAGCTAATAGTGCCACAAACCGTTCTTCTTCTCCATTTATATGTTTAATATGATAATATTTAGCTTCAAACTACTTCCACAAATAGATGATGGAAAAGGAAGTTGCTACCAATAGGTTACTCAAGCTTTCTTCAATGATTCTCATAAACTGTTATTCATTGCTCATTAACCGAAATGGTTTCCTCTTTGAAGGTGATACTTGCTTGATGCAAAGAATTTTTATACATAAGGGAGCACATGTACCTTCTAGATGAGAGTCAACAGGTCGGTCATCTTTAGAAATTTTGAACCTTTTATTAAGAGTTCTAGAGTTTCAAAAACTCCCGATTCCCCGACTTCTCCACAATTGGTAATTTTGACATGTCGGGTTATTTGTGAACTATTGAACCATATTCGAGAGTTTAGGAAGTTTTTGAACTCAACAACTTCTCGACACTAATAATGAATTTGATTTAATAAGGTTCTTGATTTTTCAATAAGGGCTTAGAAGCTTTGTAAATATGACTTTAATAAAGTCATCAATTTTCTTAAACCATATTTCATTATATCCTTATTGATATTTCTATCCCCCAGGAAACTTAGGAAAGAGGATTGTTTCATGCTTTATAACATCTGAATGTTGCCTGGAAATAGTTTTTCAATAATAGTAACACTTAAATTTATTCGCCTGAAAATCATACCATAAAGAAGAAAAACTCCATAACTTTCAAACCACAACTCTATTTGGCTAGAAATTCAGACAACAAGATAATCAGGCATCGAGGAACAAAACCTAAAAATGTTTTAACTTTTAGCAACCCGAGAATCAAAATTTAGCCACATTTGTGAATCACTAACTGAAAAAGTGAAGCTGAAAATCTTACAAAAAATGAGGCGTCTGAGCATGAAAACTTGTCGGATTGGGTGGAATGTGGATAAAATCATGCTCATATGAGGAATTTTCACTAGTTCACACAATTTTTTAAAATTTATTGTTTTCATAATTCAGCAAGTTCAGGGAGATATAGGAATGCACTAAAATTTGAAAATTTCCAATGTTCAAATTGGGGGATAACACTTAGCAAAAAATTGCTTTTTGGGTGCATTCAATTTTCTTGCATGTACTTGCAGTAAGGTGCTATTGTTACCACTAGCTTGATAAATGTTTCCAAAAATGTGATACACATGGATTAGGATCTGTATCCCTCATGAATGACAAGTTCACTGTGATAATTTAATTAGTACATTCCCCTCGTCGCCTTTTTCATAAATAAGATCTATATGTTGGGAAGTGTGCTTTTATCCATGAGAAGCGTGCTTTTAGTGATGCAAGGTACCCCAAAATGACATTTATATTTAATTTGTTAGAGCTTAGTGCTTTGAAATCAACATATTTTTGTATGAGTAAGCAAGCTGGTGTTGATGATGATAATGGACACATTTCAGAAATCGGTACACGTGAGAATTTACTACCAATGCCCAAATTTATTTCTCAAGGCTTGGTGACAAATTTTCCATACGATTCATCTCTTTCCCTCTTGTTGCTTTGATATTTTATCTATTACCATTTGGCGAGAGATGGATTTTCCATTCATTGAGCTCATCAACGTACCTTTTCTATAAACAGCTATGCCACCTTAGTTAAAATTCACTTGAATTAGCTCTTAAGTTACTAATCTTTCCCCACTGTATCCTCCATTCCACTAGCCTTAGATTGTTTGAAGCTATGATATTTGGCCTAGGTATCCCTATTCGACTCTTACCATGAAGGCCGCAATATTTCTTTGTGGGTGAGGTTAGCAGTGACAAAACTAAGCACCTGGTAAAGAAGAATGACCACCTCATCATTGTGGTGTTCAAATGGGTCCTCAACAAAGATTACATGAAGGATGAAAACTAGTTGTGGTGTAACTCCAACATCATCTCTCGCTTCGTGGCCTGCCTTCTTGATTTGGACATATCCAAGCCCTAGATTATTGAACTATGCGGTAGCTTATTTCCTTTCAATTGGATCATTTTCTCTTCCATAGCTCTTCTCGCTTTAGACTATAAATGGTAAGAATATTTTCCCAATTTTTATAAAAAAGTGGCAATCTAAACATCATCCTCAAAAACCTGCCATCTTTGATCATTGTCAGGAATTAACGATCAGATGTGTTGGAAACACAAGGGTAGACAAATAAGATGGAGGGGTGAATCAATTGTCACAAAAATATACTTATTAAACTTATTCTCGGATCTACTAAATAAAGATGAAAGCATAAACCAACACCATATCAAAAACACACATAACACCAAGATTTTTATGTGGAAACCCTATTAGGGGGAAAACCACAGTGGAGGTTAGTCCACAACTTTATACTTTGTTAAAAGTATTGTAAATGGGGAATGCACATGCATTCATGCACACTGCTTAGAGCTCACTGCTCAAATAAAAAAAGGCTTACTGCCCAAAGGAAGACACACTGTCTTATAGTCACATTTGGATTACATCCGACAAATATTGAACTAGGAGAATAACATCTGCTAATGCCTGATTATAGTTTTGGTTAAGCATATTAACACTTTCTTCTGCTCACTCTTCTTCACAATTTACTTCTTCATTCAAAAGATTAGAACATTATTCACACACAACACTTGGAAATCTCACTCACCACTTCTTTCAAATGGTATAAACAATCGTTCATATATATCCACAATTAAGGATAACATCAACTACATGTCGACCCAAAAAGATTTTAAATGTGTACAAATTGTCGGCCCAAATTAATAAACAAATATTAATGCGAATCAACCAATGTCGGCCAAAACATAGTAGGGACCCAAAACAACATGTTTTAGACATGAAACACCTTAAACAATTATCCTCGAAGATCCACAACACACTATAATCACCTTGTCGGCCATGAACATGAAAAACATGAACTCACAAAAGAAAATCACCAATCGTGAGCACAAAAATCGATGCAAACCCAAAAAAAAATAATAAAGCATGATTTATAAACATCCTCAAGCATCATGAATCACCACAGAAGCATCCACTTCTACTCAGATTACCAGAATCACATCATCTTCTTTCAAGAACACCAACTAAAGTGACAAAACAACTGTTAGAAGACTGATACTCATAACTTGATCAAATCTTCATGCAAACCTCTAAAACTTAATGTCAATAAAATAGATATACTAGAATTCAAACCCTTTAATCCATAACTTCTCACCATCAATATATTGAAATAGCCATCATACTGAACTTCATTGCATCATTGACAACCTTCAACTTATTTTATTATAATTTTCTCAATATCCTTGACATATACAACCTTAAAGAAATTAATTCCAATAGTGTTGACGTCAATGACAACCACATATCAGCAATATCCAACAATCTCCCCCTTTGGCATTGATGGCAACACATGATGTGAAAAATGCCATCAACGAAACTTTCTATTAACACTTTCTCCCCCTTAGATTTTGACTCTTTTCTCCTTAACTCTTTCACAAATTTTCACATGAATCTTCTCCCCCTTTGACATCAATGGAAAAGATACACATTATCTTTCTCCACACAAGCTTTGAACCACATTTCTAAACATCTGGCTACTCCTCCTGAGTAGCAACCACCACAACATCAATCCAGATCACAAGATATGACTATGAAATGCATAGATTGATGCAAGTCAATGCATCTTAATTCTTATTAGGAGGGGTAATCACCCCTATCTTCCCTCTGAGATAATAAAAAGTATCCTTAGGCAAGGTACTGGTAAAGATATCTACAATCTATTCCTTAGTAGGCACATACTCCAATCCGACTTCCTTTTCACTCACCTTCTCTCTCAAAAAGTGAAACTTGATAGATATATGCTTGGTTTTTTAATGCAACACCGAATTCTTAGAAATTTTAATTGCACTTAAATTATCACAGAATATGGCAATAGGTTCATCATATATAACTCTGATATCTTTCAACATCTGCTTCATCCACAATACTTGAGTACAATTGTTAGCAACATCAATGTATTCGGCCTTTGCAGTAGATAAAGAAATGACATTCTACTTCTTACTTAACCATGAAATCAACTTCTTTCCCAAGAAAAATGCTCCACCACTAGTACTCTTTCTATCATTCACATCTCTTAGCCATTAGCATCAGTAAAAACACTCAAAGTAAGGTCGTCTTCTTTAGGATACCATAGGCCAAAATCAATTGTCCCCTTCAAGTACCTGAAAATGCTCTTCACAGCTGTCACATGAGATTCTTTAGGATCAACTTTAAATCTTGCAACAATGCATATTACATTCATTCAATATCAGGTCTAGTTTGAGTCAAATAGAGAAATCCACCAATCATGGATCTGTATCTAGTCTAATTTGTTTTAGAAGAATCATTATCTTGAGTCAACTTACATCCGATCACCATAGGTGTACCAACTAGATTTGAATCTTCCATACCAAAATTATTTAGCAATTCTTTCACATACTTGGACTGAGATATAAAGATCTCTTTATCTAGCTGAGTAATTTGCAATCCCAAAAATAATTTCATTTCTCCAATCATAGACATTTCAAAATCACTCTACATATCATCAAAAAACTTCATGCACAAACTATCATCTCCTCCAAAAATGATATCATCAACAAAGACTTCAACAATCAAATCTTTATCATGATCAATCTTGAAATACAAAATACTATCAACAATACCTTTATTAAATCCAAGCTTCAACAAATACTTGCCCAATCTGGCATACCAAGCTCTAGGGGTTCACTGGAGTCCATACAATGCTTTCTTCAACTGATAAACCATATCTCCTTGATCAGTCAATTGAAATCCACTAGGTTGCTCAACATACACTTCTTCTTCCAATTCGCCATTTAGAAATGTTGACTTGACATCCATCTGATAAACTTTGCAATTTTTGTAAGTAGCATAAGCAAGAAATAGTCTCACAACTTCAATCCTGGCAACAAGAGCAAAATTTTCTTCAAAGTCAATTCCTTCCATTTGAGATTATACTTTACACACCAGTCTTTTTTTTTTTTTTTTTGACAGCTTCACCTTGCTCATTCAATTTGTTTCAAAAGACCCATTTAGTTCCAATCATGTTTGTCTTTAGGTATAGGAAAAAGTATCCATGTATCATTCTTCTCAATTTTTAGTAGTTCTTCTTTCATTGCTTCCACCCAATGTTCATCTTTGCATGCTTCATTGACACTATTAGGCTCATTCTTTGAGATCAAAAAATACTCTTATGCAATTCTTCTCCTAGTCTGAACACCTTTGTTCTTATCACCTATAATCTAATCTTCTAAATGATTTAGTCTTAGATAGCTTGGATTCTTAAGCTCTTGAACTTCAAGGTCTTGTGATCTTGCTTTTGTAATTTCACTACTTTCTTCTTCTTGATTTTCCTAATTCACTGAAATGATTTGAACTTGATTTAGAGTCTAAAATTTCTTTCATTTATCTAAACTGTCATTCTGATCGTCTAAATCATATCCATAGGTTTTGGATGGTCTAAATGTGTCTTCATCAACCTTGAAATTAGCGCTTTCAATTACTTTCCTCAATCTCTTATTGTAGCACCGATAGGCTTTACTTTTAGTAGAATACCCAAGAAAGATTCCTTAATCACTTCTAGCATCAAACTTTCCTATATCTTCATCTCTTTTGATATAGCATCTACTCCCAAATATTTTGAAGTATCTAATAGTAGGATTATGACCAAAGCATAGCTCATAAGGAGTCTCACCAGTATCACCTTTGACATGTACCCGACTGGTAGTGTAAACAATAGTACTCACAACTTCTCTCCAGTAGATATGAGGAACATTTCCTTCCAACATCATAGTTCTAGAGAAACTTCTTGAATTATCATGTTCTTCCTTTCCACAACTTCATTTTTCTGAGGGGTTTGTGGGGCAAATAATTGCCTCTTTATCCCATGCTCTTCATAGAAAGAACTAAACTCACCAGAAGTGAATTCACCACCTCTATCTAATCTCAAACATTTAATCTTCAGACCTATCTCTATCTGAACCACAACCTTGAAAATCTTGAATTTCTCTAGAGCTTCATATTTTTCCCTTAAGAAAGTAACCCACATCAATCTAGAATAATCATCAATAAGTAACATGAAATACCTGTCTCCTTGTAAAATTTTGATTCTAGAAGAACCACACAAGTCAGTATGCACAAGCTCCAATACTTCATTTGAACAATGTTGTTTGCTTCAAAATGAAACTCTAGTTTGCTTCCCTAACTGACATTCCTTGCATATAGTATTAGTAGGTTTTATCAACTTAGGAAGATCTCTCATTGCCTGAGTAGAACTTATCTTGATAATATTTCCAAAGTTAACATGACACAATCTCCTATGCCACAACCAACTTTCATCAACTTGAGCAATCAAACAACTTTTACTAGTAGTACTTAGGTGAAATATTACCTCTTTTTTTATACTAGACACAATCACATTTCCATAACTCCCTAATATTTTACACTTTCCATCCTTGCATTGAAGATTATATCCCTTGTCAACCATCTATTCAACACTTAAGAGATTATGCTTCAAACCTTCCACATATAGAACATCATCAGTATTATGCATACCATCAAAAGAAATGGATCCTCTACCATAGATTACACTAGCTTTGTCATAACCAAATCTTACAACACCACCATCATACTTTTCTAAGCTCACAAATTTACTTTTATCACCTGTCATGTGATGAGAGCATCCATTGTCAATCACCCATTCATCTTTTTCTTCAACTCTAGCAGCTAGAGCTTTCTCCACATTCATGCAACTAGTATGTTCAGTTGGTACTGGATTATTTTACTTGATATCAATATATACCCATTCATCTTCACTTACATTCCCTTTATCAGATTCATCATTTGTCACACCTTCATCAACAAAATAATAACACTTTCTTTGGAATCTAGGCTTGTTAGATCTTAGCTTAGGAACTCTTTCCAGACACCTTGAAGCAAAATGACCTATCTTATTGCAAGAAAAACATTTAAGAGGAAATTTACCTTTATACTTACCTTCTCATTTGGCTACCCTTTTGACAAGAAATACTTCAAGCTCATCTAGCTTTCTTTCTTCTTCTTCAATCTCTCTCATTTCCTACTCATACTTGGACATTTTTTTAGAAGAAATTTCTCCTGGATCATATCTCTGCTTATCTTTTCCAAAGATAGTAGCTTTGTATGCAAATTTCATCTTAGGAAGAGATTCAACAAACTCACTTAATTCAAATAAAACAAGCTTACCAATCAACATGTCTCTGGTTACATTTGTCACAGTTCAAATCTCCTCAATAGGAGTAGCTTTGTGTTTGTATGCAATAGGCAGGGATCTGAGCACTTTAGCAACAATCTCTGATTCTTCCAATGTTCCACCAACACATCTAATACTACACACAAGTTCAAACACTCTATGCATAAAAGAAGTGATGTTTTCATCTTCACCCATTCTCAATGTTTTATATTTTCCCTTCAGGCTCTGTAGCTTAGCAATCTTCACATGGGTATCACCTTCATACAAAGTTTCCAAATTTTTCCAGGTCTCATAAGCAATCTTTAGCTCCATTACATTTGTCATCTCAGAATCAGTCAGAGCACTCAACAATGATTCCTTAGCCTTGATATTATACTCGACTTCCTTAATCTCACTTGCAGTAGAAGGACCATTATGTGGAATGATATATCTATTCTTTGTAATTGTCCAATAAGGTTCATCAATGCATCTCAGATGACACTCCATTCAAGTCTTCCATAAAGAATAATTTTATCCATCAAATCTTAGACTATCCTTCTTATATATCACCATCCCGAATCACCTAAAGCAATCAAGATTCTCTAGAGGAACTTGCTTTGATACCAATTGTTGGAAACACAAGGGTAGACAACTGAGAGGGGGGGCTGAATTTGTTGTCAGAAAAATTATACTTATTAAACTTATTCTCAGATCTGATAAATAAACATGAAAGCATAAACCAACACCACATCAGAAAAAACACATAACACCAAGATTTTAATGTGGAGCCTATTAGGGGAAAAACCACGGTGGAGGTTAGTCCACAAGTTTATACTTTGTTAAAAGTATTGTAAATGGGAAATGCACATGAATTCAAGCACACTGTCTAGAGCTCACTGCTTAAATACAAAAAAGGCTTACTGCCCAAGGGAAGACATGCTGTCTTATAGTCACATTCGGATTACATCTGATAGATATTGAACTAAGAGAATAGCATCTGCTAATGCCTGATTACAATTCTGGTTAAGAACATGAACACATTCTTCTGCTCACTCTTCTTCACACTTTAATTTTGCCTTCAAAATATTAGAACATTATTCACAAACAACACTTGCACATCCCCTCACCACTTCTTCCAAATGGTATAAACAATCGTTCATATATATCTACAATTAAGGATAACATCAACTACATGTCGACCCAACAAAATATGAAATGTGTACAAACTATCGACCCAAATTAATAAACAATTAATAATGTGAATCAACCAATATCAGCCAAAACATAGTAGGGACCCAAAACAACATGTTTCAAACATGAAACACCTTAAACAATTAGCCTCGAAGAACCACAACACACTACAATCACCCTATCAACCATGAACATGAAAAACATGAAATCACAGAAGAAAATCACCAATCGCGAGCACAACAATCAATGCAAACCAACAACATAGATAGAGCATGATCTAGAAACATCTACAAGCATCATGAATCACCACAAAATAATCTGAATCAACTCAGATTACCAGAATCACATCATCATCTTTCAGAACACCAACTAAAGTGACAAAACAACTATAAGAACACCGATACTCATGAATTGATAAAATATTCATGTAAACCTCTAAAAATTCATGTGGATAAACTGGATATACTAGAAAACAAACCCTTTAATCCACAACTTCTCACCATCAATATACTAATTTAGCCATCATACTGAGCTTCACTGCATCACTGACAACCTTCAACTTATTTTATTATAATTTTCTCAATATCCTCGACATATACAACCCTAAAGACATTAATGACAATAGTGTTGACATCAATGACAATAACATATCAGAAATATCCAACAGGATGATGATATGCACTACACTCTGTTTTGTCGCTAGTTCAAAAATTGGTTCAAACTGTGAACCAATCAAATCCATCCGATCAATGATATTATTTTGGGATCACATGATAAATTGTATGTTAAAAGATTCAATTATCTCAATCAAATCCCATAATCTATGTCTATAGGACTTCATTCTTACAATTTTGGTAGCTGCTTTCCCACAGACTTGGCTTACGACCAACTCTGAGTCTTTGAATGCTTGTACTCTCTTCACACCCATCCATTTTGAAAGAAACAAACCATGGACCAAGGCCTCATACTCAACATCATTATTCGAGCATGGGAACCAGAAATGAAAAGCCTTAAGGGCCTCTGATCTAGTTGGGGATACCAATCAGACACCTACTCCAAAATCGATCTTGCATTTAGCACCATTAAAATATAACGTCCATAGATTGTTATCGCCTAGTCCACTAGGTTCTTCTTGTTCTTTTACCAATTTTGGGAAGACTTGGTCATCGTCGAAGATCACATAGGTTCCTAATCTGATAGCATGGAATTTCTCAAATAGGTCAGAGTCAATAAATGCAGAGGAGAACCTCCTCCTCAGGGGTCTGATCACTCATGTCCTCCTCATTTTCTAATATTTCTACACAATATGTCTCCCTTTTTGAGGAGGTATGCACCACTTCAAAGAATAGGACCACATTGTGTGCTATATATTTTGGGTGCAAGGATTTGGACAAGATCTCCATCTTTTTCCCATGCTTGGTCTACAATATTAGATGAGACCAATCGAGCACTAAATATTAGCCAAGATTTTCTGTAAAGTCCCTTGAAAGACACGTCCTGAATACTAATGGGATGTCTATCATAACTATTTCTTGTGTGATCGTTTGGCTCAGACATGAGAAGAGGGTCAAAGATAGATCCTTGATGCAACTGAAAATCAAGAGCTTCTTCCCATATATTTGTAAGATCCCTTTCTCAAGAGTCTCATACTTGAGTTTCAAGGCATTGATCACTTGTTTAGGCATGATTGTAGTACTAGCTCTCAAATCAATCATGTTATTGTGTAAAAGCTTATCTCCCACAACAAGTGTTAGAAAGAAAGGTGTGGGCTTTGGTTGTCTTACCTCTTTCATATTTTCATTGTACATGACATTCATGTATGATGTGGCTCTTGAAGATTAGGAGTTCGATGTAGGCTCTTTGTTTCTAGCTTGATTGCATAGTGGAATCAGGTCCGTTCACAATGTTTGTTCTTCTTTCTTCAATGCTTCCTAGAGCAATGTATTTTTCTCTAAAATTTATATGAAATCCCATAGAGATACATTAGGAAACTCCTTCAATTGTTCAACCACGTTGAGTGTTCCTACTGGTGAGACCTTGGGTTTGAACAGTGGTATGTCTTTTGTCCTTGGGAGAGGCTGATCCAACATGGGCGGGCTTAGTGCTTTGTCTATATCATTCTCTAGAAACGACATAGGTTGCAATTGTTGAGTGGGTCGACTTGCATGTCTTGATCCACTTGTGGCTATGGTTGATGTGGTTTTGGAGCTTATTAAATGTATTATCTAGTGAGCCTTCTTTTGGACCTTGTGTTGTAGTCTAACTGTACTTGTGGGGCACTAGTCATTGGAGCATCATTTTCAAATAATTTATCTTCTTCTTCCATCCAAGAGAAGAGCACTTAGTATGGTGTCATATCCAACTCTTTTTCTAAGGACATTCCTTACGTTTTCACTCTGAACTAGACATTCTCCATTTTGGGAGACTGATACTCTTTCATGCTTGAGAACATACTCTAGCTCCTTTGCTTTGCTATCTTCTGCAACAGATTTCCCCTTGGGAAATTTCAGGGCATATGGCTATCATTACATGGGAAGCACCATGCATTCTCATCCCATACTAGGTTGTTATATCCTAGGACTAAATATTTGCTTGAACTATTCCTGATGGTCTGAAGTGGCATGGTAATCAAGACTATCTAGTTTGCAAGCGCTGGTTGCTGACTTCCTCCTTTTAGAGCTCCTTGATATGCATTTTGTTCATAATATGGCCTTCCTCCTTGATAGGTCTATGTGGAGGCTTCAGAGGTGCTTCTTAATGTAATTGGATGAGGACTAGCTCATTCATAAAGGACAACATGAGGTTCTTCATATCATTAACATCCACTACTAATGAGGAGGAGCTCGATGTGCTTGGTTGTGCACCAAGGTATACCTACATGGATGGTGGTATAACTGACGTGGTTACTTGTGGAGAAAAGGTGTTCAGAGTTGCTTCTTCTCAAGGGCCACTAGAGATTTCCATGAACACGAGCATCAACAGATGTGTTGGAAGCTTCTTGATGTTGATCGGACTATTTTCTGTGTGCACAACCAACTCATATACATTGGGCAAAAGATATCGTCCCATAGAATGCACCATGAATGCGATATCCAAATTGAAAGATTTTAGATAAAACATGAATGCCATAGTGGCTAGAGGCCTGACAGTCACAAGAATCCTTTTCCAAGTTTTGTGAAACCTAGTGTTGAAGTTTCTCATGGCGTCTTGTGAGGCCCTTTTGATGGTGATTAATTTTTGTAGCAAAGAAGAGTCATCCCCCTTTTTTGAGACATTCTCAAACAACTTCTCTTCGATTTGGTCCTAAGAGTGGATAAAATCAAAAGCCAAAGACCTATACCAGTCTTGGGATTTTCCTTTGAAAGAAATAACCAGTAACATAAGAGAAACATTCTCCTCCATGATGTCATGTACTCTACATACCTCTGCTATATCTTGGAGATGTTCAGAATCTTGAAATCTTCCCCCAAAAACATTGGGATGACCTTGAGAACATTGGAATATGTGGAAATCTACACATCTGGGGATGTAGGTGGTTGTAATGGACTACCACTATCCCAGGTTACAAAATTTCTAGGAGCGGGGGCACCTATATGAGCCATTGTAAATAGATTCCTGTGGATAAGGTATATGGGTATTTTGATTTGGAAGGTTCGACCTCTTGGTGGAGTAGATAAGGCTCTAGATTATGGTCTAACACTTATTATCTTGTTGCTTCTTATAGGTGATATGAAACCTATAAGTCTTATTCTCCTTGATGTAGAGGTAGGTAACTAGGAGTACTAGAAATGGGCTCTTGAAGACTCTCTTGTTTGAACTCTAGGCATGAAATTTCTAGCCTCTTTTCTTGGTCTAATTTAAGAATTATTTCTGACTTATAATCAGGTGATTGTGGGTTCGAGTCCCATTGAGCATGCCAGAAAAAGAATTGTTGATCATCAAAGCTTGCGTTTCTCTGACAACCTTATGGGAAATTCAGCGAGTGGGGGACCAATTTGTGCCTCACTGAATGACCTCTAGGATTTTTATAGAAATTCATCTCTTCTTTGTGTTTGGGGGAAAAGGTAGAAAGAAATGCGAATAAAACATAAAAATGGTGATGCTCCAAAGCTTTTACAATATTTAAAACCTTAACTATTCCTTATAACTGATATGATAGACATAGAATGCTGCATACCCTTCATTGTTGGAAAGAGAAAGAGCAACAAAGGTTAGAGAAATAAAAAAGCAATCTTTCAAATCTTCTCATGGGAAGCACCCATTAAGGTCTAATCAGACATAAGAAAACTCTAAAGATTAATAGAAATATCTAGAAATTTACAAAATCCTTCTTCCTTTACAACATAATATGGAAAATGGAAAACCCTTTACAAAAAATGGAAAAGTTCAATAGACATAATCCAACTTATGAAGGCTAGCATTTAACATAGAAGCTTAACAACATGAAAATTAGCTATCTGAACTATTGACATGAACATTTAACATAATTCTTTCAACATGAATGAAATACAGGAAAGAAATTAACAAAGGCCATAACATGCACAATTTCAAAGATTTCTCCCAAATAGATTGAACTTCTATGATATATGAACTGAAAACAAAGGTCTGATACCAATCTGATGATAGTTTGAAACAAATATAACATGCTAGAGAGAATAACAATATTCTTTAAAAACCCTTCTAATTTTGAAAATAGAAACTCCCTAATAGATATATATACTTCAAAAAGACTTCCAAAGCAATTTTTCTAACTTTTTTAACTGACATTGCCAACCCCTATTTATAACCAGAAGAAGAGAACACTGCCACAAAAATTCCAAAAGAAAATAATGCTAGATGGCTATACCTGATATCTCACAATCTGATCATAGATCTTGATTATATCGCAACAATCTTCACTCATTAAGTCTCACTTGCTTCATTAATGGCTTCAAATATTTTAGTGAAGATAGCTATGAGAAAACAATTAGATTCTTTAATAGAGCCTGGAAAAAATCTGATTGATCAACCATAGAGGTTGATGACACCGACTCGAAGGTTCCACCCCGAAAGTAAGACACCTTTCATGCTCCGCAACAAAATCCGCCCAAAAAGATCACTCCACAAAGATAGAAACTGGCCGATGCGAATAGATGAATTGTCAAGCGAGCGGACAATCTCAAATTTGTGAGAGTAGTTTTGAAAAAAATCCCCACCAAGTTGACATGTAGCTTGGTCCATGCTCGAAAGGAAAATGATATGTAAATAAAGCCACTCAGCCATCGCATGGCACATTGCATGCCTTTATGCAGGAGTAGTATTCATCCTTTGGGTGCAGATTCATCCTAAAGCAGAAAAGAGTAAGGGCCGTAAATCAAAGAAAAGTTTAAAGGAAAAATTTCTTTACACTATATATTTTTAAACTAATGTTTTTATTAAACAACAAAAAATTCATATAGTGATATAGAGTTCAAGAAAAACAAACAAACAAAGAAGTCAAGCCAATCTGAGCCGAGTAAGAAAAATAAGTTTATCAAGACCAATAAAGAAGCCAAAATAGTGGATGTGAAGGTACCTAGCACAAATCAAATGAGAATGAAGATGTAAGCCTTCATTGGCCATTTTTTCAACTAAGTAATTTTTTTTTGAAAATATGATGTTAGTTGAGCTATCCAAAATCGTGAAGAATCTTGAATACCTAATTTTACAAAAGATGCAATTATATAGATTTGAAAATATTCTTAATTGGAGATGCATTAGATTATCATTTCAAGAACATTGTTGGAAGCCTATCCTTGATGTTTATGCAAAAGTACAAAAATAATTCCTAATGTTGTGGCTAATTCCTAAGGAATTAGCCACAACATTAGGATTGGACATTGAGGTATTAAAAAAAGAAAGAGTAGGATAGTTGAAGTGGATATTAGATGTACTTGGAAATAAACCAAAGCATTTCTAGTGAATTCCAACAAATTCCATTTGAAGATTTTATTTCATTTGAAAATATTCCTAGAATTCTCCACCATTTCTAGTTAGTTTTTATGGATAAGGTGTACTTTGGAGTAGAATTATCTTTAAAATTTCATTTATTATTGTCAAGCCAAATAAACTTCATGTAAGAGAAAGTAATATAAGTTTATAACTTTTTTTATAAGTGGATTTCTTGGGAACAAGATGGAGTAGTTGAATTTCCATCATTGGGTGTAAATTACAAGGCTCAAATGGTTTGGAAATTCAACCCCAAAACCTATATAAGGAGAAATACAAGTAGAGATAGATTCCTCATATTCAAAGAGAATATTTAATTGAGTTTCATAAGCCTTGAAGAATCTTTAACAAATATGGGATCCTATGACATTCCTTTTGATGATATTTTTACTAGTGAGAATATTTTATTGTTGAGTGAGCTACTAATTTTATTTTCTTTGGGACTAATACTATAATGCTAGATCTTGTAGAGATATTAATCAGGAAGTTCATCATCAAGGGGGAGATATTTTGTTCCCTAACCAAATAAAAAATTAAGGAACATATATCACCCAAAATGAGAAAATAGGTATGAAGTAGTTTGATTGGGAGAAGACCCAATAATTTCTTCATGATTCAAAAATAATAATTTTAAGTCTTTAGCAAGGTTGGTGAGGTGAGATCATTTTGGTTGATTTTCATCCCACTGAGTAATGAATTGCTCTAATTTGTTAATCCTTAGTTACTTCATGATCAATGAAAGGTTTTTTGGTATAAGAGAGCATAAGGGCTTGCGGCCCAAGATGGGATGCTTGCAACAACTAATACTAATATTATTTGGATACTAGATCCTCTTTATCAAATCTAAAAGTTTAACAATTAAAGATAAAAATTTGGAGACACCATTTTTTGTTGAATGGAATTGACTAGGCACATACATTCATTGCCATCTCCATATTTATGAACCGAGATCTACATCAAAAGGGTGGAAAGAGGGAAATAAGATAATCCTTGGAAAATCTTGGAACCTAGAGCATTGCTCATTACAATTGCTAATATGAGTCCCAAGTTGATATGCTACTTAATTTTCATGACTTTAGGCCCATCAACAAGATGATTTTTTTTCCTATGGGATTCCTTGCCCCCTTTCCATAAAAATATCTTAATTTTTTGTTAAGACCATGGAAATTAAATTAGAGGTATGATGAATCATGAATTGGTAAATGGGGAGGTTAGAGATGGCTAACTTAATTGAGATAAAATGGCTTGCAAGAATAATTCACTTATTTTTAAAAATTTGGATGTACTTCTCAAATTTTTCTTCAAGATCGAGCCAACAGTTAGATCTCTTCAAATTTGAACTCATTAGAACACACCCAAGTATTTAAAAATACTAGCACTATCATGAGAAAATTAAAGAATATGATCAACAATCTATTTTTTTTGGCAACATAAGTATTAATGGTGTAAAATATGCACTTTGGGAATTAATAACTACTCTTGAGGATTTTGGATGTTGTGGTTGTGTTGATGATATGTGGTTGTCATTGATGTCAACACTATTAGCATTAATGTATTAGAAGTTGTATATGTCGAGGATATTGAGAAAATTATAATGAAATGAGTTGTAGGTTGTCAATGGTGAAGTCAAGTTCAATTTGTCAGTAAGTTCAATCTGTCAGTGAGTTTAGTACGTTGATGATTAGAGGTTGTGGACTAAAGGGTTTGTTGTCAAGTATATCTAGTTTATCCACGTGAATATTTGATTGAGTTATGAAGATTTGTATTTTGACAGTTTTTCTGTTGCTTTAGTTTGTGTTTCTGAATGAAGATGATGTGATTCTAGTAAGTTCAGTTATTGCGGATGCTTCTCTGGTGATTCATGATGCTCATGGATGTTTCTAGATCATGCTCTATTTGTGTTGCATGTCCACATTGATCATTGTGCTTGTGATCGATGATTTTATCTTGCATGTTCATGTTTTTCATGTTCATGGCCGACAGGGTGATTGTAGCATGTTGTGGATCTTTGAGGAATAATTGTTTGAAGTGTTTTCATGTTTGAGTATTTCATTTTGGGTCTTCACTATGTTATGGCTGACCTTGGTGAATTCACATTAATAATATTTATGGTATTGGGCTGATAGTTTGTATTCATTTTATTATTTTGTTGAATTCGACATTTAGTGATGTAATTCCTTGTTGTGGATATATATGTGCGATTTTTTATTCCATTATGCAAAGTGTGCACAAATAATGTTCTAAATCTTTCAAAGGTAGAGAAAATTGTGAAGAAGAGTGAAGAAGTGTTCATGTGCTTAACCAGAACTATAATCAGGCATTAGCAGATGCTACTTTCTTAGTTCAAAATCCGGATGGTTGTAATACAAATGTTTTTGTAAGACAATGAGTCTTCCTTTGTATTTGAGCAGTGAGCTCTAGGCAGTGTGCCTGAATGCATGTGCATTCCCCATTTATTGTTCTTATCCTTTTAATAGGGTATAATCTTGTGGATTGACCTCCACCGTGGTTTTTCCCCTAATATGGTTTCCAAGTAAAAATCTTTGTGTTATGTGTGTTTCTGATGTGTTGTTGATTTATGCTTTCATGGTTATTAATCAGATATGAGAATAGGGGTTAATAAGTTCAATATTTTTAAAATTATGTGACAACTGATTCACCCCCCTCTCAGTTGTCTTCCCTTGTGTTTCCAACAATTGGTATTAGAGCAAGTTCCTTAGAAGAAGTTTAACAGCTTGAGGTGATCTGGGATGGAAAAATATAAGAAGGATAGTCTGAGATCTGATGGAAAAAATTATTCTCCATGGAAGACTCGAATGGAGTGTCATATGAGATGAATTGGCGATTCCTACTAGGGCATTACAAGTAATAGGTATGTTATCCCTCAAGATGGTCCTACTACTACTGCTGAGATTAGGGATGTTGAATACAATATCAGGGCTAAGGAAGCATTGTTGAGTGCTTTGATTGATTCTGAGATGACAAATGTTGTGGATCTAAAGTTTGCTTATGATATCTAGAAAAAGTTGGAAACTTTATATGAAGGTGATGCTAAAGTGAAGATTGCTAAGCTACAAAGTCTGAAAGGGAAATATGAAATGTTGAGAATGGGTGATGATGATAATATTACTACTTTCATGCAAAGAGTGAATGAAATTTTGTGTGGTATCATATGTGCTAATGGAAAGTTGGAAGAATACGAGATTGCTGCTAAAGTGCTTAGATCCTTGCTTGCTGCATACAAATTCAAAGCTATAACTATTGAAGAGCTTCAGACTGCGACTAATGTAACCAGAGATACGTTGATTGGTAAACTTACTTCTTTTGAGTTAAGTGAATTTGGTGATGCCCTTCCTAAGATATAATTTGAATTTAAGGCCACTTCTTCTGGAAGAGATATGCAAAGATATGATCCGAGTGAAAGTTCTACTAGAAAGGTATTCAAGTATGAGGAATAAATGAGACAGATTGAAGAAGAAGAGAGAGAACTAAATGAGTGTGAAGCACTTATTTTCAAAAGAGAGGCCAGAGGACAAGGTAAGTATAAAGGAAAGTTTCCTATTAAATATTTTTCTTGCAATAAGATAGGTCATTTTGCATCAAGGTGTTCGGAAATAGTTCCTAAGTCAAGACCTAACAAGCCTAAATTTCAAAGGAAGTGTTATTATGCTACTGATGAAGGTGTGACAAATGATGAATTTGATAAAGGGAATGCAAGTGAGGATGAATGGGTATTTATTTCTATCAAGGAAAATAATCCTGTGTCTACTGAATCTGCTAGTTGTACAAATGTGGAGAAAGTCCTAGCTGCTCAAGTTGAAGAGAAGGATGAATTGGTAATTGAAAGTGGATTCTCTCATCACATGACATGCGATAAAAGAAATTTTGTAAGAATGGAAAAGTATGAAGGTGGTGTTGTAAGATTTGGTGATAACAATGGTGGTATAATCTGTGGTAGAGGATGTATTTCTCTTGATGGTAAGAATAATATTGATGATGTTCTTTATGTGGAAGGTTTGAAGCATAATATCTTAAGTGTTGGACTGATGGTTGATAAGGGATATAATCTTCAATTCAAGGATGGAAAGTGTAGAATATTGGGAAGTTCCGAAAAATGTGATTGCTTCAGGTACAAAAACAAAATGTAACATCTTTCACCTGAATGTTGCTACTAGAAGTTGTCTGATTGTTCAAGTTGATGAAAATTGGTTGTGGTATAGGAGAATGTGTCATGTAAACTTTGACAATATTATCAAGATAAGTTCTACTCAGGTAGTGAGAGATCTTCCTAAGTTGGTAAAGCCTACTAATGCCATATGCAAGGAATGTCAGTTAAGAGAGCAAAGTAGAATTTCATTTCAGAGCAAACATCATTGTTCAAATAAATTGTTGGAGCTTGTGCATATTGACTTGTGTGGTCCTTCTAGAGTTAGAAGTTACAAGGTTACAATTATTTCATGTTGCTTATTGATGATTATTCTAGGATAATGTGGGTTACTTTCTTAAGGGAGAAATCTGAAGCTTTAGAGAAGTTCAGGATCTTTAAGGCTATGGTTGAGACAGAGACAAGTCTGGAGATTAAGTGTTTGAGATCAGATAAAGGTGGTGAATTCACTTCCCATGAGTTTAGTTCTTTTTGTGAAGTGCATGGGATAAAGAGACAATTATTTGCATTGCGGACCCCTCAGAAAAATGGAGTTATGGAAAGGAAGAACATGATAGTTGAAGATGATACTAGGACTATGATGCTGGAAGGAAATGTTCCTCATATATATTGGAGAAAAGCTATGAGCACTTCTGTTTATATCCTCAATCAGCTACAAATCAAAATTGATACCGGTAAGACCCCTTTTGAGCTATGGTCTGGTCATAAGTCTACTATTAGATATTTCAAAATCTTTGGGAGTAAATGCTATATTAGAAGAGATGAATATATAGGAAAGTTTGATGCTAGGAGTGATGAAGGAATCTTTCTTGGTTATTCTACTAAGAGTAAGGCCTATCGGTGCTACAATAAGAGATTGAGGAAAATGGTTGAAAGTACAAATGTTAAGGTTGATGAAGACACTACTAGACCATCCAAAACCTGTGGATATGATTCTGGTGATCAAAATGACAATACAAACAAAGGAAATAAAGTTCAAACTTCAAATCAAGTTTAGATCATTCCGGTGAATCAAGAAGATCAAGAGGAAGGAAAAACTAATGAAAGTTTAGAAGAGAGATCACAAGACCCTGAAGTTCAAGAACATCCTAAGACTCCAAGCTATGTGAGAATAAAAAATTTAGAAGATTAGATTATAGGTGATAAGAACAAAGGTGTCCAAACTAGGAGAAGAATTGCAAAAGAATACTATTTGATTTCAAAGATTGAGCCTAATAGTGTAAATGAAGCATGCAAAGATGAACATTGGATTGAAGCAATGAAAGAACTAAAAAAAATTGAGAAGAATAATACATGGATTCTTGTTCCTAGACCTAAGGACAAAAATGTAATTGGAACTAAATGGGTCTTTAGAAACAAGCTGAATGAGCACGGTGAAGTTGTTAGAAACAAAGCAAGATTGGTGAGTAAAGGATATTCCCAAATGGAAGGAATTGAATTTGAATATAATTTTTCCCTTGTTGCTAGAATTGAAGCTATGAGACTATTTCTTGCTTATGCTACTTACAAAAATTAAAAAGTTTATTAGATGGATGTGAAGTCAACATTTTCAAATGGCAAATTGGAAGAAGAAGTGTATGCTGAGAAACCTGATGGATTTCAATTGACTGATCAATGAGATATGGTTTATCAGTTGAAGAAAGCATTGTATGGACTCAAGCAAGCCCCTAGAGCTTGGTATGCCAGATTGGACAAGTATTTCCTGAAACTTGGATTTAACAGAGGTACTGCTGATAGTAATCTGTATTTCAAGATTGATGATGATAAAGATTTGATTGTGGAAGTCTTTGTTGATGATATCATTTTTGGAGGAGATGATGGTTTGTGCATGAAGTTTGCTGATGAGATGTAGAATGAGTTTGAGATGTCAATGATTGGAGAGATGATTTTTTTTGGGACTACAAATTACTCAGTTAGATAAGGGATCTTTATATCTCAGTCCAAGTATGTGAAAGAATTTCTAAAGAAGTTTGATATGGAAGATTCAAAGCCAATCGGTACACCCATGGTGACCGGATGTAAGTTGACAACAGATGATGATTCTCCAAAGGAAAATCAGACCAGATACAGATCAATGATTGGTGGATTTCTTTATTTGACTCAAACTAGACATGATATCATGAATGTTGTATGTATTGTTGCAAGTTTTCAAGCTAATCCTAAGGAATCTCATGTGATTGCTGTGAAGAGAATTTTCAAATACTTGAAGGGAACAATTGATTTTGGCCTGTGGTATCCTAAAGATGATGATCTTACTTTGTGTGCCTTTACTGATGCTGACTGGGCAGGAGATGTGAATGATAGGAAAAGTAATAGTGGTGGCACATTTTTCTTGGGAAAGAAGTTGATTTCATGGTTAAGTAAAAAGAAGAATGCCATTTATTTGTCTACAGTAGAGGAAAAATACATTGTTGTTGCTAACAATTGTACTCAAGTATTATGGATGAAGCAGATGTTGAAAGATATCAAAGTTATGTATGATGAGCCTATTGCTATATTCTGTGATAATTCAAGTGTAATTAACTTTTCTAAGAATCTGGTGCTGCATTCAAAGACCAAGCATATATCTATCAAGTTTCACTTTTTGAGAGAGAAGGTGAGTGAAAAGGAAGTTAGATTGGAGTATATGCCTACTAAGGAACAAATTGAAGAAATATTTACCAAGTCATTTCCTAAGGATAATTTTGAGTATCTTAGAGGGAAGTTAGGGGTGATTACCCCTCCTAATCAAAATTAAGATGCATTATCTTGCATCAGTCCATGCATTTCACAATCATATCTTGATCCAAATTGATGTTGTGGTGGCTGCTACTCAGGGGAAGTAGTCAGAGGATTCAGATATGTGGTTTAGAGACTGTGTGTACCTTTTTCATTGATGTTAAAGGGGGAGAAGAGAAATGTGAAAGAATGAGAATTATCTCAGGAGAAGTCATGAGAAAAGAGTCAGAACCTAAGGGGGAGTAAGTGTTGAAGTTAGTTGTGTTGATGGTGTTTTTCACATCATGTGTTGCCATTAATGCCAAAGGGAGAGATTGTTGGATGTTGTGGTTGTGTTGCTGATATGTGGTTGTCATTGATGTCAACACTATTAGCATTAATGTATTAGAAGCTATATATGTCGAGGATATTGAGAAAATTATAATGAAATGAGTTGCAGGTTGTCAATGGTGAAGTCAAGCTCAGTCTGTCGGTGAGTTCAATAAATTGATGATCAGAGGTTATGGAATAAATGGTTTGTTGTTGAGTATATCTAGTTTATCCATGTTGAGTTTCAAAAATTTTCTTGAGGATTTGATCAAGTTATGAAGATTTGTATTATGATAGTTTTTTTGTTGCTACATTTTATGCTTCTGAATGAAGATGAAGTAATTATAGTAAGTTCAATTGTTGTGGATGTTTCTCTAGTGATTCATGATGTTTTTGGATGTTTCTAGATCATGCTCTATCTGTGTTGCATGTCCGCATTGATCATTGTGCTCGCGATCTGTGATTTTCTCTTGCGTGTTCATGTTCATGGCTAATAGGGTGATTGTAGCGTGTTGTGAATCTTTGAGGAATAATTGTTTGAAGTGTTTTCATGTTTGAGTATTTCGTTTTGGGTTTTCACTATGTTGTGGCCGGCCTTGGTGGATTCACATTAATAATGTTAATGGTTTTGGGCCGACAATTTGTATTCATTTTATTATTTTGTTGAAGCTGACATGTAGAAATGTAATTCCTTGTTGCAGATATATATGTGTGATTGTTTATTCCATTTGAATGGAAGGTGTGCGCAAATAATGTTCTAAATATTTCGAAGGCAGAGCAAAGTGTGAAGAAGAGTGAAGAAGTTTTCATGTGCTTAATCGAAACTATAATCAAGTTTTAACAGATGCTACTTTCTCAGTTCAAAATCTAGATGGTTGTAATCTGATTTTTTTTGTAAGACAGTGAGTCTTCCTTTGTATTTGAGCAGTGAGATCTACGTAGTGTGCTTGAATACACGTGAATTCCTCATTTATTCTTCTTATACTTTTAACAGGGTATAATCTTGTGGACTGACCTCCACCGTGGTTTTTCCCCTAAGAGGGTTTCCATGTAAAAATATTGGTGTTATGTGTGTTTCTGATGTGTTGTTGATTTATGCTTTCATGGTTATTAATAAGATCTAAGAATAGGGGTTAATAAGTTATAAGTTTAAAATTTTGTGACAACTAATTCACCCCCCCTCTCAGTTGTCTATCCTTGTGTTGCCAGTTCAGAGGCTAATAAGAAATTATCCAAACAATTATTTAGTGTTCTAACATTAAACCACTATATTATATTTAATTTTTACATCATGGACCATTTCATACACTTTTTTTTTATTAAGAGGGGTAAATGCTTTTAACTCGGAGCTGTGAACCAGTGAGATCACAAATGGGGGACCTCATCCCTAATATAAATTCTCAACAATTACACCCCAATGGGGTTTGAACCTTGATGGAAAGAATATCAACACAACAACTTAACCATCACACCATACCACTATCAACCATTTGTTTTATACACTTAACAAATCCCTTCATTACATCAATTTTTGTTCTATAATCTTCTCTATGATATCATGTGATTCTACATTTATGAGTTGAATAAGTGAGAAGTCTAAAAAATAATATATTTTTTCTCTTAAAAAAATTGAACTAGTTGCTATGATCAAGGTCATGATTAAGAATAATATAGACATGAGTGACAAGGTGGTTAGTGCAAGAATGACAAAGTGATCTATATTTATTTATCTTGGATTTATATAATCCAATATTTAGTGAAGAGTTATTAAGTTGAGACAGAGGAAAAAATTCACCTAAATTATTTCCTTATTAAACTAACCACATATTAGGGTGATCCCACAATATGGTTTACAATTTTTGGGCAAACTGGACACTGCAATTATTATTTTTAACTAAATCTTCACTTTAGGGCTCTTGTAGTGGCTAAGTCGTGAAGAATTTGGAAATGATGCAAACTAGAGTCTCATCACATTTTGTTTTTAGTTTCTAAATTTTTTTTTGGTCAAAATTTTTGGAATCATATTGCACTTTTTTTCCATCTCCCACGAAAACTGGTTTTTTTCAGAAAACAACATTTTAAAAAAGTGACGCTCACCGTATACAACATAACTTTTTTTTGTATGAAGGATAAAATTCTAATTTTTTCAAATTTAGATTTGTAACTATGGTATCTAGCACTTTCATTTGGTCTCATAGTTTTTTATTGAATATTTTTTCCTTAATCAAGTTTCAAAGTCAAACCAATTGCAATTCAGACATAGGTGGACTGTATACAACATAACTTTTTCTGTATGAATCGAAATTCAATTTTTTTTTTTTTAATGGATCAAGGAAATCAATAACCATCCTCAACATATTTTTTAAAATTTTATTTTGATAATCTCCTATTTTTCCACATGTGCAGACTAGAGATTTTTATTTTCAGTGAAAAACCTATGTTTAATAAAACTAAAAAATAGGTGGACTGTATACAACATAACTTTTTCTGTATTACTCGAAATTCAATTTTTTTCTTTTTAATGGATCAAGGACATCAATAACCAACCTCAACATATTTTTAAAAATTTTATTTTGATAATCTGCTATTTTTTCACATGTGCAGACCAGAGATTTTGATTTTCAGTGAAAAACCTATGTTTAATAAAACTAAAAAATAAAATACATAATAAAAACAAATCATATTAAAATTATATTCGACGGATAGCTCATTCTGAGGACTATCATTATCTAGTTGAGTTTCTGAATTTTTCTGCATTTTCATTTTCAAATTGAGCTTCGAACGACTATTTTAAAAAAAAAAAATCATTTTTTTAAGAGATAGGGGAAAAAGGGTGTTCAACCGAACCTATGGACCAAACCTCTTAAGTAGGTTCGACCGAACCTACTTTAAGGGGTACAGCCGAACCTAAACATTTAAAAATAATGAAAAAAATTCACGGGGTCCGAGAAAATGACGGGTTTTAAAAAAAAAAAATCCCTATTAAGGGGGTTCGACCGAACCCTAGTTCACTCGAACCCCTTTATTTTAATATTTCCGCTCACATGAAAAAGGGGTTCGAGCAAACAATTTGGTTCGGCCGAACCCCTTCACTTTGTGTAGAGGGAAAAAATGACTTTTCCCTTCCTCCACAAAAGTGTTCACCACTTATGTGGGTTCACCCATTACTTGTCCTTGTATTTCTTAACAATAAAAATCCTTTATTCCAATCTGTAGCACCCCTCCATTTTTCTCTTTTGATTAGATAGTGTTCTACTTCATTATGCCTTGTTTGCTATTAGTACTTTGACTATGATACTTAGTTACTATTTGATCGCTAACTGTAAAGCGATGTGAATGTTATATTTTGCCATGATGGTATTTTATTCTGATGTTATCATTATGGCATGCTTTAGATTAGCATAGTGGATATTTGAATTAATGTTGTTTAATGCTTTTGATTAGACTATTGATGTTAGATTCATCAGTTTTGTAACACTGTATTGGTGAAGGAGACAAAATTGCACCACTCGCTTACGAGTGCCCTCCTATTCCACGATTTCCTCTTCATGATGTGTTTTATATGATGCATATATACATGTTCGATATACTATTTGTTCGTAGGTTTACAGGTACAAGACATCGACTCCACTTGGATCTGCAGGTTTGAGCGTGTCCATTGCCCAATGGTATTTGATTAAGAGATAGTAGCTAGGTTTTCCATGTCAAGTCATCACCTGGTCATAGTGTGCTGTTGGTTTTAGTCTGGTTTGATTGTTTTAATGTTATTCAATTTCACCTTGACTTTATTTAATTGCAAGTTAAAATAGTAATTAAATGACATTACGTAATTATGTGGTTTATTAAATTAAATATGGTTTATTATGTTAGTAGATGTTATTTAATTAATTAATTAATTTAATTTAATTAATAAAATATTTTTATCTTGGATTAGATTTATTTTATTGAATTAATTAAATTAATTGTGTTGAATTGAATTAAGTTTCATTTTGGAATTAATTGATATTTTGCTTGAAATTGGAAAATTGAAAAAATGTATTAATTTGCATTTTTTTTTTGTAAATTTGAATGCAAAAAAAAGTTAAGATATTTTCTGTTTTGTTTTGGAAAATTTATTATGGTGGTTGAATATATATTTCATTTTTCTATTATTTTTTATTTTCATGGAGTTTTTAACATAAGCATGTAAAATTTAAAAAAGAAAAGAAAAGGGGGATGAGAAGATTTCTATTTTGTGGGTTTTGCATTGGAATTGTGGAGAAGTTTGTGGATTTGCTGGGAAGGAATTGGAATCTCTGAAGGAATCTTTGCACCACTGACAACCTCTCAAGCTTTTGGAATCAGGTTTTCTTTTTATTAAATTAATTTCATTTTGAAAAGATTCACAATTTGTATATGCTGTTTGAAAAAAAAAACAAAAAAAAAAACAAACTTTGTTAAAATTGAAAGAAGAAACCATATTGAATCTTTATCAAATTTGTAAATCTTTATTTTATTTGGTTTTTTCTCAAAGAAAATTGCAATATGGCTGTAAATGTTTCATTTCTAGAATTTGTTTGCTCAACTAATTCTATGAAGTTCTTAAATCTGAATATATATATATACTGTGAATATATATATGTATATATATATGCATATATTTATACATACATAATATATATATATATATTTTTTTCATATGGGGAAATGCTATTAAAAAATTAGAAAAAACCCCTGTTTAAAAAATGATTTTTGGATTTTAAAAAAAACCGCAAAGTTTTCTTTTAATATTTTTTTTTAAAACAAAAGAGAAAAAAAATGATTTTGTGGGGGTTGGGGGCTCAACCCATAGGCGCCCCCATGGGAGGCGCTATGGGGAGCCACGCTCAATGCATCCCCATGTGGCCGCTGCTAGCACCACCACCACCGTGAATGGTGGTCGGCTGTGCCAAGCACAACCGTCGCCCAAACATGGGTTGACTATGTTAAGTAGTCACCTCAACCCTAATGCGTGGTGCACGACCTGAGGGAAAACGCGGTTGACCTTTTCAAAATTCGTCTTTTTTTTTAATGTAAAAAAAAAAAAATATAATATTTTATATTATATTAATATAATATTAAAATATTAATATATATTAAGTAATTAAACATATATAATATATATCTATATATATCATGAGGATATATATATATTATGTATATATATGTATATTATTATATATATATATAGTTGAGTTTATTAATTTATATATATATATATATATATATATATATATATTAAAAGGTGGATTTAAATAATGACATGTTTTAAATGTAATTGGGGAGATTTTAAATTAATATGTAATAGTCGAATTAATGGGTTTATTTTAAAATAATATATTTTGATAGGACGAATTTGATTTTAAAAGTAATATGTTTTAATAGAGGAATTAATTGTTTTTAAAATGATTTATTTGGAAAAGAAGAAATAGTATTTTCTTAAAATGTTATATTTTGATAGAAGAAGTAAATGCTTATTTTATTATTATTTAAAAGCAATTAGGGAATTAAATATTTGGTTTAAATTTCATCCTTTGTCTAAAAGAGATAGTATTAAATCAATTTTATTGAGCAATAAATTACTGAATGTTATTAAAGGAAGTGGATTTAGGAAATCCAAAAGTAGATTGAATTCCTATTTAATGACCCTTTTTAAATGTAAATTTCTTCAGTTTCCATTTGGGGGAGATTGTTTAGTAAGGGTTAATAAGTCTTCCAGATGGGGTTCTTAAATGTGGGGTTATCGTATTGTGAAAGTCAACCTTTGGTTTTGCCTTGGGTAGTGCGTAGAGTTGTATCCAGTTAATTACCCGGTTTCCACGAACGAGGATGTTTTGTGCCTCCTTTGGAAGGAGTGGAGTATGTGAATTGTTGCCTCCAATGTTGGAGTGAGTTTCAGTATATGTGTTTCCTCCTAGAGTTGGAGTGGTTGTAATATCTATTTTGTATGCACTTGGGTTCCCTTGGTAATTGGTTTGAATGTGTGTTGTCAAGTAGAAGAGTGGCTTCTATTAGGGGCCAGAGCCCATAAGAGGTAAGACTAGGTAAACTTCAAAGGTAGTTAATCAAGTGATAGCTAAAACAATGTACTTAGAAGTTTAGGTAGTATTTCACAATAAAAAGATAAGTTCTAGCCTCATTCATAATCTCGAGTGCTTGTTTAAGCTTGGGGTGAGTGGGAAGGGCCTGGAATGGCCAAGGTTGACTACCTTATTTCTATGAGAGGTATTTGATCCCGCATTAGTAAGTATGAGGGCCGAGGGTCGGTTGAGGTCTCTAGGATATCCGGGACCTATGAAGATCCGCAGTGGGTAACTATGTATAAGCTGTGTGATGACACTCTGTCTAGGACAACAGTTGGTATTTGATTTTATGTGTATGGTTTTCTTAGCATACTTGATTTGTTTTATAGCTAGAAGCAATGTGACCATGTTAGAGTTGTACTTGTGTTGTACCTATGATTGGTTGTGACAGTATGAGTTAGTATGTGTCAGCCTATGTCTAGAGGTAGATGGGTTTGTCTAGGAATCTTTATTACTATCTCCTAGCATGGGGGGTGGGCCTTCAGGTACCACTTGGTTGGGTGGAATGTGCACCTTACTCTGTTGGGTTTTATTCTTGTTCGTGAGGACGAGATTTTCAGTTGGAGAGCTCGTGGGATCCAATTACTTTACATGTTTTTATTCATTTCAGTTGAACCTTGTAATTTATTACCCCTCATTTGTTATCGCGGCGGAAGATGTAATATGTAACCATGCTTATTGGATTTACCTCATTCAAGGAATGAGAGATGTAATCTCCTCATTAAATTATTGTTATTTGTAATCTATATTATCTCTTACTTTTATGATGAAAATTATCATGTATGGAATGTATGTGTTATTAATTTCTTAAGTAAGTAAATGTTATGGATTCAATTCATGTTTTTTTGTTTGGGTTTTAAGGTAATCTCAGTCTTGTAACCTTAGAGGTTGTTGGCAATGGGTAGTGAACTTGTATGTTAATTGTACTTTAAATGATTTTTTTTTTTTGTACATTTGAGTAGTTATTTGCAACTTCCTCTAGGGTTGTGTGGCGGGGTGTTACACAATCACTAGAGGATTTATTCTAATATTGAATTCTTTATTGATGATTAGGCATACAATTTCAAACATAATTAGTCTATCATGTTCTAGGATAAGGGTTGGGATAGAAATACACTACTTCCTTTATTGAACATTTATTAAAGATTCTTAAAATATACACCTCCCACCAAACCCTTTATTTTTTCTTTTCCATGCAACTTTTACTATCTTGAATTTATGCATTTGAACAAATACATTTAGGCTTTACTTTTAAGTACATGTTTTTTTGACATGTCATCTTGTTGGTAAACAATTTTGTCATTACGGAAAATCAACTGACTCACTCAATAAGCAATGAAGAATTGTGCCAACAAATGAAGAAATTATTATGAGATTACCAGTTCTTCTCTATATTTGACATGGGCAGCTTCCTTGTATGATGTAAATTTAGATTTTCAAGTACTTTTAACCAAAAAATACAAAAGACAAGCAAAGGAAAAACAAAGAACAAAATGAGAAAAAATATTACAATGAATACAAAGCACACAAATTGCCAAATCATTTGCACTCTAGAAACAAGCAAAGGTTATGAACACTAATAAATTGATTAAACAACAGAAAAACCAACTTCCAAAAAATATTATTGACATAAGAACAACAATTCTTCTTATTAAAATCAATTAGAATTCACATACTCTAAATTTTCTTCTACAAAACTCACAATTGCAAAGCCATAAAAAAATCCCCCAACAAACAATTACACTATATTTGTAAGCATTTGAATGCCAAGATTTTTCCCATGAAATTATAATTATATAAGGGCAAGATTTAGAAAAGCACAAGATTTCTTCCCTTCGTAGCTTTATTTTTATTGCAAAGGACCTTTAGAATCCTTTTGACCTTTTAGTATGCCTCTCACGACCATTGTAGCAGAGCTGATGTTAATGATAAAAGCTGATGTTAATGATACAAGATGGATCCAAACCACTCTCTCACATTAAATCTGAAATATGGCCTCGAAGTTTCATGTTCAACACGCTACCATTCTTAACCTGTCATGGCAATGCAATCAACATCTTCAATTTTACAAAAAGTCGTTCCATCCTTCAATCTTCTCGTACTCAAACTCACTAGAGGGATATACTTATTCTGACGAGGTTCTTCTGTAGAGAGGCTAGGTTCTTTACTTGTCTATTACGATAGTCTATAGATGTAAGTTCTAATCAGCTATCATAAATATATATAATTATAGACTAGTGGCATAAGGAGAATAAGTCAGTTCTTCGAATTTCCCACCCAATTAAGGGTTTCTCTCTACAGTATAATCTAATTGTTCTTGCATATGTGCGATTTATTGCAAGATTACTATTTTTATTAAATGTATTTGAGATTTTTCTATTTAATTTATTTATTTTATACATCATAGACAATAATTAAATGTGTTGAAGCGTATGTAAAGGTATTTAAGAGCATCTTAATTTAAATTGGTATGTTATATATCATAATGTTAAATTATATATTTTTCTTAGACTCAAAAGGTTGTAGAAAGGGTAATTTTTCTAGTATCAACATATTTTGATACCATCATATTAAAATTAGGATATTTAATTTATCAAGCTAAAAGGAAGTTCCCATGTAATGTGAAATTGAAAAGGGGTATGCAATTTTCAACACTACATCCCCCTCATTTTAACATGAATATGTACCATATTGAACATATACATGCTAAAGTATAAATAACATAACTTTGAAAATTACTTAAAAATACTATGGAGAATGCAAAGTCTTCATTCCACATGGATATGCCCCTAGGGAGAAGATATGCAAAACAACTAAGATATCTTGCATTAAAAATCTATTTTATGCTAAAAGGTTTTTACTAGAAAAACATGTTAGCTATAGACAATGGGATTTATAGCAATGATCAATGAAATGTTCACTCCTAAAATGGATCTAGAGTCAATGGAACCTAAATGTTGGGACATCAATCCAGATGATTGTGAAGTGGAATTTGAAGGAGAACTCTGATTTTCTCTTGAAGATCTATATGAAGCAAGAAGATTAAATATGAAATATGAGTGCATTCTTGAAAAACTAGAGGATAAATTTCCAAATTGAAGGCACAAGCTGAAAAATCAAAAGAATAAATTGACAAATTGAAAACTTGAATAGAAGGAGATAAAGGATGTGACATTAACCTCAAGGATTCAGAAGATGTGATCTCTAATTTGAAAATAAAATTTCAAGAAGGAAAGAATATTAAGGATTTATTTAAATACCAAGCTCAATGATAACACAACTGAATGTTCAAAGCTTGAGGAAGAGATTATCACTCTAAGAAAAGAGCCGAAAAAAGAAAAAGATAAAATTGACAAAGGATTAAAACTAAAAGGAGGTTTTGTAATTCTTGATGAGTTAATTAACTCTAAAAAAAAATTCAGCCACTTAGGACCCCTTTTTGGCCCCTCATCTTTTTGCACTTACCTATAATTCTATTGTGATGAAATTTATCATAAATGTGAACTAACAACACTACTAATGCCAACTATTTTGAGATTTTAATTTTATATCTTATTTAGGTTTGTTTAAACTTAAAAATGAAAGACAATTTATAAATGTCTAATATTACATTAAATTGTATTTAAGAATAAACATAAACTAAAAGAATTAAGATATCATTATACTAATTTATTGAAGGAAATAAAATTTAAACAATATCAATTTTAATGTTATTAACTATTTTAACTACATAGAATGAAATAAAATATTAAATTTTAACTAGTCATATATTAATCCAATATTTTAAGTAATATTAACTAAACAAACTATATGTTTTTGATAATGGTTACTATGAATGGGATTCACATCCTCTTCTGATTCAGCCTTGGGATCCTTCCTTTAACCCTTTGAAGGAATTCATTCTAGTATTCTACCTATTTGGGTGAGTTATCCTTATCCCCCCTTAGAGTTATAGTGTTCATCTACTTATGAGACCATTGGTAATGATCTTGGTAGGTTCTCGAAGGTGGATCTTGATTCAAAGAACTTTACACACACCTCTTAAGAACATATTTTGGTGGAGGTTTATTTTTAAATAGTATTACCTTGAGAGGTTGTGCTATAGGTTAACAATTATTTTTGGTCTCATCTTAAGGATTATAAGGGAATCCATTTTTCATTGCAAGCATTATTTTGATATCAATTGAGCACTTGACATGTGACTACCTCCATGGTTCTTGAAAGGTGTCTTCTTCCACTTGGTGGAATAATTCTCTTTCTAACCATATTATTATGTAGCCTAAAGATTCTATTGCGGTTAGTGAGGATTTGGAGCTTCACTCATCTTTTGTGTCTCCTCCTCCTCCTGCTCTGATGACTAATAATGTTATTGCTAAGAATTTTGTTTCTCCGATTGTTCCCGATTCTCTGGTTCTAGATAAGGTTGTTTCTTCTTCTCCACCTCATTCTTGTATTGGTTTTATTCCATTAGTTAGACACTTTGCGTGACCCTCTTTCACTTCTTATCTAAAGGATATATATTTGGTTGATGACTCTTTTTGGATAGCTTTACAATGAAGGAAGAAAATTATTCCTAAGATGGACTCCATTTTATATGTTAAGCCCTTGGGGGTGAAGTTGTTGGATTCAAAAAATTAACTAACGCTATTAATTAATTTAACCACATAGAATGAAAGAAAACATAAAATGTTAACTATTCATATATTAATCTAATATTTTAAGTAATATTTTTTAGATAATGGTAATTGGGAGTGGGATTCACATCCTCTTTTGATTTAGCCTTGGGTTCCTTCTTTTAACCCTCTGAAGGGATCCATTGATATTTTGCCTGAAGGGATCCATTGATATTTTGCCTATTTGGCTCAGATTTCCTTGTCTTTTCTTACATTTTTGGTTTTATTCTTCTTATGAGGCCATTGGTAATGCTCTTATTAGGTTCTTGAAAGTGGGTCTTGATTCTAAGAACTTTAACCAAACCTCTAATGTGCATATTTTGGTGGAGGTTGATTTGTCAAAAGAATTACCTAGAGAGGTTGTGCTATAGGTTAATGGTTGGTATTAGTCTCATCTTGTGGATTATGAAGGGATGCACTTTTATTGCAAGAATTTCTACTAAGAACTTGTCTTGTGATTTACCCAGTGGTTCTCATAAGGTGCCTTCTTCCACTTGGTGGAAGAATTCTCTTTCAGACCATCTTACTGTATACCTTGAAGATTATATTGTTGTTAGTTAGGCTTTGGAGCTTCACTTTCCTTTTATGTTTCCTCCTCCTACTCTAACAACTAATAATCTTGAAACTAAAATTTTTATGTTTCTCTTGTTGTTCCTGATGCTCTAGTTCTAGACAAGGTTGTTTCTTCTTCTCCACCTTGTTCTTCTATTGGTTTTGTTCCATTAGTTAGACACTCTAAGGGGGCCTCTCTCCCATATTGTCTAAAGTACGTAGATTTGGTTGATGAGTCATCTTGGATAGTTCTACAGTGGATGAAGAAATATCTTCCTAATATGGACTCCATTTTACATGTCAAGCCCTTGGGGATGAAGTTGTTGGATTCAAGCTCTAGTTTTTCTTTCAATTTAATTCTTTATACTTTGTTATTTCTGTGTTGTTTCTATTCTGTTACAAGTTTAGGGCACTTCCTTGCTTAATTTAATAAAAAAAATCTATATCATATAAGAAGTAATTCTAAAATGAAAAGAAGGAATAAAATAACTATTTGACATAATTGTTATAATTTTTAAAAATAAAATTATATTTTAAACTTGAAGGAATATGCATTAGAATGCTTAGAAATTATATCTAAATAGATTACCAATACTATATCATATCTTTAAACTTGAATAGTGAATTTTGTAATTTAATTTAATTATATATTGAACTTACACAAAATATCTTCTCAACAATATAATTAAGATTTAAGGATTGATTAAACTTTTAATTATATATCAACTTAAAAATGTTAATGACATATTTTTTTATGTTAAATCTATTAATTATGTATATTCAAAATGAAAATTTTAATTAATTATTTAAAAAACAATTATTATAAATCAATTGTTCAATTCCTTACATTTTATAATCATAATTTTCTTTAGAATAGAAGAAACCAATGCACAGAGGAAAGTGACATACAACCTATATGATAATTAGTAAATCTAGTTAGCATTATAATATGAGAAAACTCATGTATAGTGTTTTGATTAGATTAAAATCATGTATAACATTGATGATATATTAGATGTATAAATATATATGTATATTGATTGTAAAATTATTGTTTTACATTTATTTTGATGTGTATTTATAATATATTTATTTATTATTTGAATTATATTAATTTTTCAATTAACAATTTATAGTTAAAATAGAAAATTAGATACTCAAAAGAGAGTCATAGCATTATTTTTAAAAATTTTTTAAAACCTTAAAATCTTCTACAAAGCTAAAAAAATAGGAGAGTAAAATTCAGAAATAATGTCAAACAAACATAACTCATGTAACTTAATAATAAAAGAAAAAATATTGATAGATAAAAGTTTTTATATAATTTTTGTTTCTAATCTAAATGGTAGTAATACGATTCCAATAAATTTATTTACTTGATATTGACAAGTATAACCTTGATTCCTTTCATAATACTTGTTGACATTTCCTTTTTATCCCCTTTTATTTATAGTTTTATTTTTCTTTCTTTGTTTTTCTACAAATGTTTATTTAATTTAAATTATTATTATAGTACTAGAATGAGGAGTTATCTCCGCCAATTAAGGCCATTACATGGTAGGAATAAATGATTTATAAATAATTAAAAAATATTTTCTTGATTGAAGGTGTATATTTATTTTTCTATTATGCATTTCAAATTTCATATGAGATTTCACTGTATATATAGATGTTAAGAGAGTTTTCTAGTGCAAATTTTGATCCAGTTTGTTGGATAACACTCTTAGGGAGAGTTAGTCAAGTCTCTTAGTTTGTTACTCTCTTTTATATATGTATACATCAATTAAAGGGAGCACTTGAGTATGTGATTATCTGTTTAATCTAATAAATGCAAAATCATGTAAGCTATGCAAGGGGGAGAATATATGTTTCAAAGGGAGAGAAAATAATAGAACATATGTATGCACCCTTTTCCTTTGATGTCAAAGTGGGTGAATAGTTTTGGAGAGAAATTTTGGCATGTTTCAACCAATAAAAAAGGTGGATATTATTGAAAGATTAAAGAGTTTGTCATTGATATGTCTATTGGCAACATGAGCATGAATATGAGCATGAGTTGTATAGTATATGGATACAGGTTGACATTGATGTCAACATTGTGATTTGGTATGAAGAGCGATATGTAGAACAATTGGTGAAGCATGAGCATGCATAAAATTGTTAATCTAGTGAATAGATGTAAGAAGGTTTGATTTGGTGTAGACAGATGAAGTGGAGAATCAACTAAGTGTCAGGACAAGTATTTCAATGTACAAGACATTCGATAATTTGGTCTGCATTGATCTACCTTGAAGAATTTTACTTTGTGTTTATAATGGAATTTTGCTGGATGTTAGAGGAGTTTAAATCTAGATTTTAACATTTTTTTCCTTTGGTGAAGAAGTTATGAATGATAGAATATGAGGTTTGCCAGTGATTGTGGTTGCCAATACAAGGTGTATATTTTGATCAATCCACACTTCACCAAAAAATGGTAAATGGTCTTATGGATTTGTGGAAGTTTTTACAAGAGCCATTAGAGTCTGTGCTCCAAGTTGCATGAAGGTTGAAGGTCTATGTGTCATGAAGGTTGAAGGTCTATGTGTCCATTTGTGATTGATCTGTTGGTGATTTTTGATGTTAGATCTTCATTGGTTCCAACCTAGTATCTTTGGGGTGCTATGGATTTTTTTAGAAGTGTTGATCCATTATGTGTTCTATTATAGGTCCAACCTAACCTATTTTGATTCTTTACATGTTTTGAAACTTTAGGGCATGGATATATTTTTTTGAAATTTAAATAAGTATATATTTAAAAAAAAATATTTAAATGTGCATGTATTAAAACACTTTGTTTCCTCTTGAGGTCAACTTTTATATTCAATATTTAAATGTGCACGTATTAAAACAGGATTGTTTCCTCTTGAGGTCAACTTTTATATTCAATCTTTTTTAGCCTAAAAGTGGTGCTACATATACATTTAGCATATTTAAATTGCTAAAGTGTGACACAACTTTGTATTTTTACCCTTATAAATGTTTAAGTGGTTTTAGAGAATACTGATTCACCCTCCTTCTCCATATTTTGGGTGTTCAATAGGCCTATGTAATTTCCCCTCCTTGCATATAAAGTTTTAAAACTAACAACCATGATTGCTAGAGGAAGGGATGAGATAATTTTCCATTCCTCTCATATGGATAGATAGTATGAGTGAAGATATGGTGGGGATTTTTTAATTTTCGTCATATATAGGAAATTCCAAATGAAAATTAACAACAATAAATTACCACGGCTATTAATATTTGTATATGTTAACTTTATAGCATGAATTAAGATGATGATAATTATAATTTAGAGAGTTTGGAGGTTTATATCTTGAGGTGTGGATCTATTCCTTAGACAAGGATAACAATTTCATGAGGCTTTTAAGAAAGTAATATTTTATTATTTTATTCATAGAAAAGTTATATTATTTTACTTTAAAATTATTTAATAATTTTATTTGTATTATTTATTTGAAGAATTGTTTTGTTTTAAAAATTATTTAAACATTTTATTTTTTATTTTTATTGTCTATTTTATTATTATTAGAATAATCATTTTTATTAATATAAAAAATTATTTTTTTAATTTTTTAATTTTGTTAATTTAAAAATTAGAAGAATGGTTGAGCTTCCTTCGATAATGGTAAAGATGAAGAATTATGGGAGACCTAGAATAGGTGGGAGGGCGTTGGGGAGAAGATGTTAGGAGACTTCATATGCTATTTGGAGAAATTAGTCTTTCAATAAAGATTGGAGGTTGTGGCTTACATTTATTTGGGTAAAGGAGGTGGGTGTTTCTCCTTTCATGATAATTATAATAGCAATGTCTAATATTATTTTGGATCCACAATAATTAGTGTGAAGACACAATATCTTTGAGACACAAAAAAATTTGAGTTGTGTATATTTATTATAAATGGATGTAGGAACATATTTATTTTATGATGATATATTTAGAGTGAAATTTCAAGTGGAAGTGTATTTGGTTGAAAATCAAGTCATTTCCATGAATTGAGTGATAATATTTGTAGAGTACATCAAACCATTAAAAAGTTGATTACAAAAATAAAGATAAATTACTTTGTAATGTTAATTTTAATATGCATATAGAGCTTTTCAAATAGCAACCATGATTGCCAAAAAAGATTAACGAGGTAATTTTCCCTCTCATATGGATAGATAGTATAAGTGAAATATCTGAGATAGTATAAGTGAAATATGGGGGGGATGTTCTAATTTTTGTCATATATAGAAAAATTCTAAATGAAAATTAATAATAATAAAATATCATGGTTATTAATATTTCTATATGTTAACTTTGTAGGATGAAGTAGTTATAATTTAGAGAATTTGGGTGTTTATATCTTGAGGTGTGGATCCATTCTAACACAAATAGCAAATTCATAAAGATTTTAAGAAGGTAACTTTTTATAAAATGAATTGAATGATTATAAAAATTCAAATACATTGTCATCATTTTATTTTTATTTTTAAATTAATTTAACACAAAATAGAAATATATATTAAAATTAACTAATTTAAGAAGTTTTTAATTTTAACTTTAAATTTTTAGTTTGTTAATAAATATAATAATATAGGATAATCTCCTTCTATTTTATCTCCATGTATATAGAAACAAATGGGACCACATAAATATATTTTTTATATTTTAATCATTATAATTTTACATATTTTTAAAATAAAATTATTATTATAAATATATTGGTTAATTTTATTTATTTTAAAAAATATTTTATTCATAACAAAGCTATTTTTTTAACATTAAAATTATTTAATATTTTTATTTTTTATTATTTATTTAAAGAATTGTTTTGTTTTATTATTTATTTGAAATTATTTATTTTTTATTGTTTTCTATTTTATTATTAGAAATCATTTTTTTTTTCGGTAAGTAAACTGCTGGTTAGAGCCAACACCCATTAAATTAATATCAAAAAAATAATTTACAATAAAGGTTGCCAGATGGCACCAGAACCCCCCATCCACTGCATTCTATGACCTCGATAGAGCGTATAAGCTTGCATCATACCCGATCCACCTCATCTTCCTTTGCCGCCCTCTTAGCTAGATCATCCGCCAACATATTTCCTTCTCTGTATACATGGCTTACTCTGAAATTGGCCAATTTATCAATTAGTTTCTAGATTAGAGCCAACCATTTGTTCATTTTCTAGTTTGGTGTGGGTTTTTCTCTAATGGCATTTACGGTTATGAGTGAATCACCTTCCAAATGTATTTTTGACACACCAATACTTCTACCAAGTTCCAACCCCAATAAGGCAACACAAAATTCTGCATTATTATTGGTTGAGTAGCCAATGAATTCATTCTTCTCTGCTAATACTGATTCATACTCATCCCACACAATGCAGCCAATCCCGTTAAGACTTGGATTACTGCGTGCAGCTCTGTCAAAATTGATTTTGACCCATCCTGGGTCAGGTGCACACCATTTGGTATTTGCTCTCAATTGTTTAGTTGACTGTGAATTTTTCTTCCCAACAACATTTAGAATGACAAGGGCTTCAAAGGATTTCAAGATTTCATTATCCCAGCTAGTAAAAATGCTATTCTTTAGGGATAGGCATCTGGCTATTGTATTTAACAATTCTACTATGAGAGTTTCAATTTTGCCAATGACTCTCTCTCTAGTCATTTATTGTTCTTTGAAGATCCTGTTAGAACCTAGAAATTCCATAAAAAATCCTAGGTTTTTCTCATAATTCTTCAGCAAAATCCTAAGTCTTTACCCACTTGAACCTAATATTATCATTATCTTTTTCGTAAAAATGCATTCTACCCCCATCAAATTTTTTTGAACATATACATTCCTTATACCGCCACTTTAAATATTTCATTTTTATGTCATATCGCTTTATTGCGGCCTCCCACAATGGGCTCGCAATATGGTGGTAGTGGTCAAAGGAATGAGCATGAAGTGTTTACCATGCTACCGCGCGCGGTCAATTCATTGATCGCGGTAGCGCGGTAAACTGTTGGTCATTAGCGGTAACGACTAAGGAACTGGTAGATAGGAGCTTACCACAGTACCACAGGGGGTTCGAGTGGAGACCACGGTGATTGCTATGAACAGTTAGCAGTTGGAGGCAAACAGTCAGTGGGAAAGTGAGCAAAGACAGTTAACGGGTAGCGGTCAGTGAGCGGTTACCGCTATACCATAGTTGTTAAAACTGAGACCGTGGTGACTATGGTAATAGTCAACCAAAGGGTTAGTAGGCGACGAGACAGATGAGGGAAAGTTGTTTGAAGGTTCACCGTGGTAGCGCGCATGGTCAAGACATAGACCGTGGTGGCGCGGTAAATGGTGAGTTGATAGTCAGTGATTAAGTGATGAATAAAGACTGGTGGTTAGCAGAGATAGCAAAGTGGCAAATGAGTAGTAGTTATTGTGGTATCGTGGCCGCTAAAATAATGACCGTGGTGGCTGCGATGGGCATGTAGCGGTCGGTGAAGGAGAGTCAAAAAGAAGACCGCAGTAGTGCGGTAAGTAGCGAAGGTAACCGCCAAAGCCAATCACCACGCAACTGCGGGTGGAAAATTCAAACCCGCGGTGGAGCGGTAAAAATAGTGAAAGCCACGAGGAGCGAAATTTTGAAGTCCGGTAAGGTATTGGATTAAAATCAAATGCAAAATTGTGGAAAAGTATTTAATTTGTCAATAAGGCAATTAATTAAATGTTTTATATCATTGTCATGAAATTCAAACGGTTTTATCAGGAATGTGAAGGGTTGCAACGATTGGAATGCAATGTATAAATGATTTGAAAATTTAGTTGTAAAAGGAGGTCAGAGTAGAAAACATTTTTTTTTTGATTGGGAATAAAATAATGTACGAAAAACCTTCTAGAAACAATGCAATGGAGATGATTTTTTGAACGAATTCCCTTCTGATTTTCGTTGTGATGGTATTACAATTGTAAATTTTTGATTAGTTGTCTCCAATTTGGAGTCTTTCGATCATTTGAATTCAAATGTCAAGTATATTTTAATTCTTCAAAGTGCATTTCTTCACTTTGTATGATTTCATTTATTGGTGTCTACCAGTCATAATTAAAATTTCCTTTAAGTAAATCATATTGTTTGTGGGATTTCTTTTGGATCGTTGAAGGAGAGCTGAATAAGGAAATATTTTAACACTATTTATGCCAGTCATGAATTGATGAAGTCATATGCGAGTCATTAAAAATTCATCCCATAGAGTGTCTAACAACTTAAATTATGTTAGGGATAAATATTTATAAGCAATTTGTAACATTTTCGACTCCATTGCCCAGTAGAAAGAAGGCACTGATCTGCCATATCCCAGAGTAAAGAATTTATTACAAAAAAATTATGCAAAACCTTTATTTGTGTAGTAGAGGTAATTGTAGTATTCTTTTGTCTATCCACTCCTAATTGCTATTATGGGTAGACTGTTTAGCAAGAAATTCATTCCCAAATCTGCATATTTCATATAGGTTCACCCACCTAGGTCTAGCAGAGCCTAAAGAGTAAAAGGTTTGATTGTAAAATTGGCCTTGTATGTTGTCCAAGAATGTTGTAAGAGTCTGGCATACTCTTGAGGTCAAAACCTGCATTTTTGAGTACCAACAGATCCTACGATTACATTCCTTCCAGACCTCCCAGACAACAACCAATGGAATGACTTGCCACATTCTACTGAAAATGCCTTTTTTTAATTTGGACGGCCATATATATAACCATTCTCTAAGTTTATTTGGCAATGGGCCTTTCCAGTTCAGCTTGCAGAGGAAGAATCTCCAACATGTCTTTATGTATGGGCAATTTAGAAGAATGTGATATGCATCTTCCTCTTGATTTTTACATAATACACACTTGCTTGGTCTTGCAATACCTATTTTGGATAGTCTGTCTTGCTTTCGTATCCTACTTTGTGCTGCTAGCCATGTGAAGACCCCGACCTTTAGAGGGCAGTGTTTACCCCAACAAAGCTCCTTTGGCCACCCCATTGCATTTACTATGGATTCCTTGATCTTATAGCCAATTTTAACCTTGTACATACCATTCAGAGATGTGTTCCACCTTATCATATCTTCCTGCCCTATGATCGTACAACACCTATTTTTTTAAAATGGAGAGTAGGAGATCCTTTTGGTCATGTGGGGCATTGAGCTCATCCAGATATTTCCATTTCCATTTCATGATTCTGTCCTCCATATTCATGAAACCATATCGACACACCTTGTCTCCCCAAACTCTTTTGGATTTAGTTTTTATTTCTTCCAAGAGAGGGTTGGCTTTCAACTCTGGGTGACCTTACCAAGAGTCTTCCCAAAAGGATTCTCTCTCACCATTTCAGATTTCCCATGTGATGTGTTTCTTGATGATCTCTCTACATTCTAGGATAAAGTTCCATATATGGGCTAAACCTTTTGGAGGGTCTCTTGTGTTTAGAATTCTCAAAGGGTCCCCCAAGCCTAGATATTTATGCTTCAGAATTTGCACCCATTTTTGTTCCCCTTTTTTGTACATATCCCATACCAATTTGGCTCCCATTTTCGTGCTCATAATTTGCAGTTGTCTCAACCCCACTCCCCAAGAACCCCTTGGTTTAAAAATCTTATCCCAGGATAGTAAGGGAATCTTGTGTTGATCCACTGACCCATTCCAAAAAAATATTCGCATTATTTGTACTAGCATATCTTCTATAGCTTTGGGAATCCTCATGCATGTCATTGGGTACATTGGTATTGTAGATAGAACAAATTTTAGCATCATTATTCTACCTGCTGAAGACAACCATTCTCCTTTCTACATTTCCATTTTCTTTCCGCAACTATTGATTATAACTTCCCAATAAGCCTTTTTATTTTCTCCCGCAAACAATGGCATGCTTAGGAACCTACTTGGAAAGTTAGCTATCCTCAACCCAAGAATGCCTGCAATATCTCTTTGGAGTCCAACTTGGACATTTAGGAAAGAAACTTCAGATTTCCTCCAGTTTATCCTTTGGCTATGTTATAATCAAACATGCTCTGATACCATGTTAGAATTGGCTATGGATGCTAAGATCTATGGACCAAATAGAAATCACAAGAAGAGAGAAAATAATGGGACAAGAATAAACTGTATTCAATGTTAATGATAATGATATGATGTGATTATTTTACAATGAGAGAACCCTTGGTTATATAGCCAAGGTGAGAACATAGGAGTGCATAAGATTATGACAAGTGTTGTAATCTTATGACATGAGACAAATATGAAAAACTATCACTCCACCTAAAGTGGAAAGTGATAATGTGTTAACCACCACAAATAGTGGACCACCCAAAAAAGGTGGAGAGGTAATCACATGATATGTCCATGAAAGGTGGAGGTGATAAAGTAATACGATGGTAAGTCCACCAAAGGTGGAAATTCTCCAACAACTCCTATGTGGTCCATAAGTAAACTTAACTAAGGTGTAATTATGACCTAGGACAAGGTACAAAAATTTTAATTACACCAACACCCCCCTTAAGTGCAACTTAGGGATAATGTACACAAAAGAAAACAATACAAGATGGGTCTTGACAACTAGGCCATGTTAGGTACCCATGTACAAATGCAATGCAAACTCTCACAACCAGAGAAAAGGAGAAAACCTAGTGGGACAAAACTCCTCACCAAAAGAGAGATGAAATACAAAATAGAAATGCTCTCAATGATGCATGAGAAGGTAAAAACCCCATGTGAGGAAAAAGACCCCCCCATAAGAGAGAAGTAGAAGAGAGACAAGGCAACCCCCCTTCAATCTTGAGTCTCCTGCAATGATGGTAGAAGCCTGAAATTGAATGTTGAAGATGATCCAATCTCGTCGAACAACATTCCTCCCCTTAGGAAGAAACAAAAATAAGGATGTATGCAAAATGTATGATGTTTCTGAAGCATGCTCAAGAGTCTCCACGTCGATGCCGAAAGCTGACACACTCCAAACAGGCGTTCTAGGCCACACTACTGAAGAGTACAATCCAAAATCTAGTAGAGATGAATGTAGAGCATGATCCAAAGATGAAGATATCCCCTCTAAAGACAAAGAAGCCTCCTCCAAATTTTGTCCAAAAGTATCCAAACTCATGTCAAACTGCAAAGAATGATCATGTAGAGAATGAACAAGAGGGTCAGAGTGTTCCCTCACAACAACTGAAGAAGGAGTATCTTCATCAAAGAGAAGATGAATTTCATCAATGGTGTCCAACAAATATGCAAGATGAGACTCCACAAACAAGTCTGAAATACCTATCTAGAAGCCATCCAAAGTAGCCATATCTGAAAGACAATTAATATCCTGTTGCACTGAATCAAAAGGAACCAAAACTATGGAATCACAAGCATCATCAAATGCAACAATAGATGATTCTGCCAATGCTAGATCACAAGAATCCTCAGGCTCAATATGTTGACTCATAGATGAAGAAGATGAACCTTCTAAATCTAGATTAGGAGCCATAGAAAATGAAGTCTCGGTAGATGTTTCTGTAGGAGGAGAAGGACAAGGTTCTGTGTCATCAAAACTACCATACCTTTCCCAATGAGCAAGTGTTTCAGCTATTTTATCATCAATAGGTCAAAAATTTGCAAGTGGAACAAGAAAATCTACAACATGATCCTCTCAGAATGGAGGTTCATTCGAGTCTCCATACATCTCCCAAAGTTTGGTCATAAGGTCACGAGGGATTTATGAGCTCCCAAAGTTCTCAAAATGAGGACGAAGCAACAACACCTATCAGAATCTATAATTTCTATAAAAACTAGAAGCCAAAACCAAAAAAGGATTTCACCACTATGAAGAGCATGAAAAATTAGCCCAAATCAAAAAAATTTCTCAAAAAAAGGAGTCAAAATGAGCGAGATATGAGCCTTTGAAGTTGAACTACAAAAATGAAAACTTGACCAAATGGAAAGCATAAGAAGAGAGAAAATAATGTGACAAGAATAAACTGTATTCAATGTCAATGATAATGATATGATGTGATTATTTTACAATGAGAGAACCCTTAGTTATATAGCCAAGGTGAGAACATAGGAGTGCATAAGATTATGACAAGTGTCATAATCTTATGACATGAGACAAATATGAAAAACTATCACTCCACCTAAAGTGGAAAGTGATAATGTGATAACCACCACAAATAGTGGATCACCCACATAAGATGGAGAGGTAATCACATGATATTTCCATGAAAGGTGGAGGTGATAAAGTAATAAAATGGTAAGTCCACCAAAGGTGGAAATTCTCCAACAACTCCTATGTGGTCCCTAAGTAAATTTAACTAAGGTGTAATTATGACCTAGGACAAGGTACAAAAAATTTAATTACACGAACATGCTAGAAGACTGGTCGTAGTCATCTAGTAGTGCTTTCATAGTTCTTGCTTCTACTTTTGTGGCCCTACCAAATAAAATTGTGTCATTAGCAAACTGTTGATGAGTGATTGGTTAAATTTTTTGTGTGATCTTTATGCCATGCCATTTTTTGGATTCCCTAAGCATAGCTATGCTTCTTCCAAGGGATTCTACCATTATGATGAAGAGGAAAGGGAAGAGGGGGTCCCCTTATCTGATTCCTCTTGTGGAATTGAAGAAGCCATTGGTTGCACCATTTAGTAATACTAAGAATTTGGGGGTTCTTATGCATCTTTCAACCCAGTTCACCCATGTATTGTCGAACCCAAATCTCCTTAGTACCTGGATCAGGAATTGCCTGTCAACCAGATCATAAGCTTTGATTATATCTAATTTAACTATCATGCTTGGCATTCCGGCCTTCCTTGCTGAGTGGATGGCTTCATGAGCTATTATGATCAATTCTACTATGGATTTGCTAAGGAAAAACCTCTTTGCTCCTCTGAGATTACCTTCTTCAGGATGCCTTTCAATCAGTTGGCTATGATCTTTGTAGCAATCTTATAGATAGTGTTACACAACACAATGGGCCTGTAGTCATTAAAGCTCCATGCTTCCTTCTTTTTTGGAACTAATACAATGAAATTATGATTCAAATTTCTTAGCATGGTTGTTTTATTCCGTGATTCCTCCATAGCTCCATGCATATCTTTGCTTATTATATCCCAGAATGATTGGAAGAATTTGGATGGAAAACCATCCAACCCAGGGGTCCTATCCGAGCCAAGTTGAAAGGTTTCTTTCCTAACTTCTTCCAAAGATATTTCTTTGAATAACTCCCCATTGTCCTCATCTTTGATTACCGAGGGGATACTATTTAGAAAATTGGTTCTTTCCCTAGTGTGCTCCTCATTATTCTTATTCAAAATGCCTTGAAAGTATCAAACTGCTTCCTAATTTGCTTCTTCCATTGATTGCGTGAGGGTCCCATCCTCTTTCCTCACCTCCATAATTCTCTTTTTTCTTTTGTTAGTTACTGTTGTTTTATGGAAAAACTTCATATTTTTATCTTTGTCTTTTAACCATACCTCCCTAGACTGTTACTGCCATAATATCTCCTCTCTTGCTGAGATTTCCTCCAACTTAGTTCTCAATTTTTTCTCTAGTTCAAAGTCTTCTGATTCCATCCCTTTTTCTATAATTTTCTCATTGAGAATCTAGAGTTCCTCTTCTACTTCCTTTTTCTTCTCAAAGATATTCCCAAAGTGTTCTCTATACCACTCCTTTAGCCTAAATTTGATATGTGCCAACTTTTTGTTTAAAATGAAGAGCTTAGTTTTTTTTGTCAAACCAGACTTCATTCCACCAACCTTCCATCAGATCGAATAATTTTGGGTTCCTAGGCCACATGTTCTCAAATTTTAAGGGAGAGCCCCCCCTTTTCTCATTGGGTTTTATGTTGAGCTCTATAGGGAAATGATTAGAGGCTGTATAGGGTAGAACACTTGCCTCTATTGTTGCATCTGCACTATCCCAATATCCACCAAGGAAAAAATATCTAATTTTTTCGCTATGTGTGTGAAGCCTTTTCTTCCGTTAGTCCATGTATATCTTCCATTCCTAGTTGGGATCTCCCTGAAATGATTATCTCCTATGAAGGTCTAAAAATCTTGCTGAGTTCTGGAAATAGACTGTATACCACCCGATTTATCTGTATTGTCCTTGGTTGCATTGAAATCCCCTCCAATACTAATTCTAGATTCTTCTTGCACTCTCAACCATGCTGAGATGTTAGACCATAAGTTCCTCTTGTCCACTCTTGAAGTTGGGCCATAAAAATTCACAATCATTATTGATTTGTTTTGACTCAAAGTCCTACAACTGACAACCATCCAATTATGAGATAATGTCTCCAGCTCACACTTAACCGTTAAAGGGTTCCATAATAGCCCCATTCCTCAAGAAGCCCAAGTTGTTTCCACAAAAAATCCCTCCCACTTTTTGTAGAACCTCATCTTGCTCTAATACTCCTCCTTGCTCCATATTATTTCTTGCAATAGGAAAACATCTTCTTTATTTTGGTCGATCTGGCTCTTCAAAGTGCACTACTTGCTAGGGGCGTTTAAGCCCCTAGCATTCAACATTATACACCTCATGCCTCTTCGGGAAGGATGATCTCCTTCCCGTTTCTCAATTTTCTCTAGCCTTTTGCTCTAGCGGCCAATTCTAGCTTTGCCTTATTTGTTTTTGGGCCTCTCCTCTTCTTGGGTTCAATGAAAGGCTTTTTTAGAAGGGGTTGAGTTTTTGCAATGTTGCATTGTCCCCAATTATGTCGACCTCTATCTGCCCTGCTGATCTATTAATCTCATTTTTGAGTTCAGAGTTTTTGCCCTTCTTATTAATATCTCTATTTAAATTCTTTCTTATCTCTTTAGATTCTGAATCATTTATTTTTAGTATTAGGTTTGCCTGTCGAATTTTTGTGACTTCCTCCTCCCTTCCTTCACCTGCTACATAAACATCATTCTTCCTTGCCTCAGAATATTCCTGATTAGATGTCTACTTTTTATACTACTCCCTCAGAAGTTTTAGGTCATCCTTCCCCATATGCTCTAACCCAGGAAAAGGGATCTCTTCTTCTTGCTCCTATAAAGGGGTCACCATTTTGCTAGTTTCTTCCATAACCTTCCCACAACCTTCCTGGTTCTGATTGATCACCTCTAGGAATAGATCCACCATTTTCCTCCTTTCCTCCCATGTAGTTTCATTATTATTTATTGAAATACTATTAGCATAGATCAATGCTTCCCCCAAGCATGGTTGAGGGGGGTGAGAAGGGAGATTGTTTTTCACTTCTTTAACCAAAGAATCCGTTTGTGCATACATGTTTAGCCTATTCAGCTTGACCCTGGTAGAGCACATTTCTTCCCCATGATTTATGGACTTGCAACTAGGGCATAATGACATTTGATCCTCCCTTTCAATCCTTTGTTTCCATATACCCATTGCTAACACCAGATCAATTTCTGTTGGGATAACTTGTTTGGGGGAAATGGCTATACAAATTTTGAAGTACGAACCCCAAGTTTTATCCTCCTAGATACTATCCATAAACTTGAAGTCCCCTAGATTTCTCCCAATATCCTTGATGGTCTCTTCCACCCAGTAATCCATAGGGAGGTTGTATAAGCAAATCCATACTGAGCTGGTGTCTACTACACACTTCATTGGATCAAAGTTTGGGTTCCATTCAATGAGATGCATCTGGGCACCATATCTAGGAAGTAAGGCCTATAGCTTTGTGCTTTTTTCTTTTCTTCCTAGGATGGGAAAGTTATAATATAGAAACCGTTTGGCAGGGTTCTTACAATAACCTTGTTTCCCCATTTTTGATGGCACCAAGTCACCATCTCATTCAATTTATTTGTGAATCCCCCATCCCATTTGATAAAGATACCTAGTTCCGCTATTCATTCCCTCTTCAATTTGACAGTTTTTTCATCAAAATAAATTAAGGGATTAGAACCAGGAAGGGACCTACCATTAACCTGCTCAGATTGGTGTGTTGGTCCAACTTCATCAAACAAGATCTCTTTGCCTTTTGAATTCAATGCGGGTCAAATAAATCCTTCTTTCTCGACCCCCATTTATAAATTTGAATTCTAATTATCATTCACATGTACCCTTGATGTTGGATTTTACCTAAACCACCCATGATCCCGACTTTGTATACCATTTTTGTTACTATTTTTCTAGCCTCTGTTTAACGAGTGCCATTCGGGACTCGACCATTTTGATTTTGGTTTGATCCATGGTAATTCTTTCTGGCCTTTATATCTAGATCACCTAGAGTAGCCTTGGTTCGACTATCTTCCCCTGATCCTTTTAGGGTTTCACCAATCCAGATAATGGGGGTGGTTTTTGTCTTCCCATTTCCCATTTGTGTAAACCAATTGAGGCCTATAGCTTCTTTGATCCTCCTTGAAGTCTTCTTCTTTGCTCTGTTACACCAGTTAACCCTGCGATCCACTTCCGATTGTGAGTTGCCATAGGCCCGCCAACCATTATTAATTCTGGATCTGAGAGATTCCATGGGGACTTCCTTATCCATTTCCTCACCCCAACCTTGTGCTTACACCCTGCCATCCGACACATCCCATATGATACTGAGGCCTCTGCTTCACACCCGAGTCTCCTACCGCCTCTGATTTTTGCATGCCTCCTCGCTCTTTGCCATTAGAATAAACATTTTTATTTATATAAAATGTTATATTATTTTACTTTTAAATTATTTAATAATTTTATTTGTATTATTTATTTAAAGAATTGTTTTGTTTTAATATTTATTTAAACTTTTTTTAATTTTTATTAGAATAACCACATATATATATATATATATATATGGGTAAACCCACAATAGTGGGTTACAATTTTTCCATGAAGAAAAAATAGAAATTCTCATATAAAAAATTAAAATGGATCACCCCCTTCTAATGAACCCCCACTTGCACCATATAGGGGGGTTCATTCGAACCCCCTTTTTTCATCTCCCCCCCCCATTTCAAAATTTATGCATTTTTTTGACTATCAAAGCCTGAGAAGGAGGTGCAAATGGATTCTAATTGATAAACCAAGGTGGAGGACTTTAGTGATCAAAACGTGCTTTCCAACAACTATAAATTTAATATATTATGTTTTTATTTTATATTTTATTTTTTAGTTTTACTAAACATAGGTTTTTCATCAAACATCAAGTAAATTGAATTTCAGTACATACCAAAAAAGTTATGCAAGTGCACCTATGTCTAAATTGTAATTGGTTTGACTTCAAAACTTAATTAAAAGAAAAATATTCAACAAAATGAAAGCACTAGATACTAGTGTTACCAACTTAAATTAAAAAGAATCAAAATTTTATCCTTTTAGAAATTTTTTTTATGCGAGTTGAATACACACCACTTTTTAAAAATGTTGTTTACTATTAAAAACTAGTTATCAGAAAACTACAAAAAAATTATAATTTAATTTCATTTTTTAAAAAAAAATTACATTAAAAATCTACAGAGAAACAATTTACCTACTATAAATGTCACAACATTTCAAGTTTGACCAAAAAATGTAACCCATTATTGTGAGATGACCCACATATATATAAATATATATATTTATTTAAAAATTATAAATATATATCCATTTTATTTTATTGTTTTTTTTATACAATAATATTTCTACAATCATAATAAAAAATAATTTAAATATCCAAAACAAAAATCTCTAAATACAATCCTATTACCATCAAAATAATTTCCTTCTTATATTTAGTGGGTTATAATTTATGGAAAAACGATCAATTTGTTAATGTCTATAATCTATCTATATAGACAAAGAGTGTGAGAACTTGAAAGGCTTGTAAGATTGGGAAAAAAACTAATAACTCAATATTAATTAAATATTGAGTTTGATGCCCACGATACATTCAATCCGAAACCCACATTCTTGTTTATAAGGTTTGCATTTTCTAGAATTCCATTTCAGCTTTGTTTCTAAAATATTTAAGATAATTTATTATTATTATTTAATTATTACCTAAAATCATATTTTTCTATTAATTAACTAATTTTAATTATTTAATTAATTCATTTTTCTTTTGATTAATTAAATAAATTAATATTAGGATGGCATTGAGGCTGTGGGTGTACGAGGTGCTGTGGGCACATGGCTTGTAGCAGGTCACTGCCTGCATGGTGTTTTCCTTCGTTGCATGTCCGTTTTCTTTCGGGTGTTGGTTCTTAAGACTACGTTCCTTGTAAAATATTTATTTTTTGCTTTGTTTCTTTCTCGCTGTGTAAGGTGTGGTGGGTTGGGAGTTGTATGGTGTGAGGGAAGTGAGTGGTGGAAGCGGTGTGGGTTCAGAGGGCGTGAAACGGTGAGGGCTGGGTGTAGGGATTCGGTGAGGAGGTATGGAAGAGGCTTCCAAAAGCCTAGTGCTTGCAGGGCCAAAGCCATCTTGAATTTTTTGGTAGCCATGCATGCACAAAAATTGGATTCGTCCTTTGTGGGTGAGAGCTCTAAGCTCAAGAAAGTGAACAGGCGCTTGCCGTAGAGTCAAGATCGCCCTGTCTGGTTATATCTCCCAAATCGGTTCAGGAGGACAAAGCTTATTGGAGCCAACATGTTCCAATCTGAAATTTTTTAGGTATTTGTGTCCCTCTCTCAACGTTAGAGTCTTGGATCCGTTGAACTTGGCAGGTTGAAGGTGATTTCGATCTTTCGGTGGTTGTGAATGACTATTTCATGGTTGATTTCTCTTGCATTTCAGATCAAAATCATGTTTTTGAAGGAGGGTTGTATTTTTACAATCATGTTGGCTTGTTCATTAAGACCTAGCATGGAGGTTTTAATGCGACAAAGGATCTTCCTACACGGGTTCCTGTTTGGGTATGTCTTCCATGGTTGCCATTGGATTTTTGGAGGGAGGATATTTTGCACCAAATTGTTGCTTTGTTGGTGAAGCTGATTGCCATTGCTTAAAATACTTTGGATAAAAAGGTATTCTCTTATGCTTGCATTTGTGTTGAAATTGATTTAAATAAAACTTTGCTGGATTGTTTGGAAATTTGTATTGGCTTTGCCTCGTGGATTCAACTGTTAGATTATAAATCCTTTCCTTTTCATTTCCACTTTCGTCACAAGTATGGACACCTTCAAAGCCAGTGCCCTCGAGCACCCAAAGTGCCAGGGGCTTCTTCTTCTCCTTCTTCTGGGCCTTCGATGGAGAAGGGGGATAAAGGCAAGGCGTTTGTGGGTGAGGGCAGGCTTGATAAGGATGGCTTTATTCTTGTTAAGCAGAGAAATAAAGGGAGGGGTCTAAAGCGAGCCTTTAAGGATAGACAAAGTGATCAAGGTTTCAATCGGTTTGAGGTCTTGGATAATCAGGCTTTGGAGGAAGGGATTCCTATTGAGATTTATTTTAGGGCTACTGGTATGGATGTTGGGTTGGATACAGGGCTGGAGCAGATGATTGTTGTTTAGAATATTTCTCTGACATTAGAGCAGGGGATTTCTGAGCCTCTTGGGGCCTCTGCAGATGTGCAGGATGATTTTGTTTTAGCAGATTTAGCTAGGACAGTGTTCTTCTCAGGTAAAGGTTGGAGATCGTCTCCTACTTTGGAGGTGTTGCAATGCCTTCTCAAGAAGAGGCATTTTGAAAATTCTTCGAAAGCTGGTCGTAAGAAGGATGCAAACAAGCTTAAATCTACTAGGGATTTGTTGGTGGAATCTGGTTTTGTGAGGACCCTTGAGGCCCACTTCTCTCAACCTTCCTCATGATTATTCTCTCATGGAATGCAAGGGGGTTGAATAGAACCTCCCATCAAAAGGATATTCAAGATTTGATTGTTGTTCATTCTCCAGATATTTTTTGTGTTCAAGAAACTAAGCTTCGGGTGGACCTCATAATTCAACATGCCCATCGTATTTGGTTCTCTGGCCAATATCAGTGTATTGGGTCTAGGGGAACCTCTAGGGGTCTGGCTCTTTTCCTGGGATCCTCGTAAGGTTGTTCCTCATTGGTGGATTTCATGCTAGTTTTCTATTTTTGTGGTGGCTTCGGTTTTGGAATCTGGTGAGACTATTTTGGTTAGTAATGTTTATGCTCTGATTGACATCCATGGTAAAATATAGCTTTGGGCTCATATCAGGTATGTTAGGTTTTGTGAACCCTTTCTACCTTGGATCTTAGTTGGTGATTTCAATGTTGTGTTGAGCTTGGAGGAGAAAACTGGAGGGCTGCTAGACTTGGTCCTTCTTCAGATCTGTTTCAGACTAATGTGGACTCTCTTGCTTTGGTGGATGTTAAACCCTCTAATGGAATATTCACTTGGAATAATAGATGGAGTGGGCCTGAAGTGATTTCCCAGTGGCTTGATCATTTCCTTGTCTCTTGCTCTTGGGTTAGAGGTAGCTTAGTCATTTGCTCTGAGATTCTTGACTGGTGTGGCTTTGATCATTGGTGAATTAAGTTTTCGACTTCTGCTTTCCCAAATCCAAAGAATCCACCTTTCAAATTCCATCTCATGTGGCTATGTGATCCGTCTTTGGGTGATCTTATTGCTCAGTGGTGGTGGGTTTGCACCCTTGTGTATGCTACAACTATGTATTCTCTGGTTAAGAAGCTGCAATATGTTAAGTATCATCTTAAGTGATGGAATAGGTCATGTTTTGGTAATTTTCGAGCCAAGAAAAGAGAAGCACAAGATTTCCTTGTTGTTATTACTCGCCAGATTTGGGATTTGGAATTCTTGGAGGCTCTTGAGCATGCTGAGGCCCAAGCTCTGAAATTGGTGGAGGAGTGGGAGCTTCGTGAGGATATTTTATGGAAACAAAAGGCTAGGATTGATTGGCTTCAAGAGGGTGACATGAATAGTACATTTTTCCATCATTCGATGCAAGCTCATCAGAATAAGTGTTTTATTTCTTCTCTTGTTATCTTTGAGGGTCTTTCGATCTCTTCACAGTAGGATTTGTTTAGAGAGGCTTGTCAGTTCTACTCTACTCTATTGCATAGCTTATGAAATTCTACCCCATTTCAATAAAAAATCTTCAAAAAAGACCTTTGTATGACCAAGATATGGCCATTTTTAGATTGATTATAAAAGCACTTAAAAAAATAGCATATGTGGTAAAACAAAGCTTGGATGCACCAAAAGAATAGGTGGATGCACTAGAACAGAGCTTGGATGCACCAAAAGAACATGTAGATGCACAAGAATAGAGCTTGGATGCGCCAAAATAGAGGTTGAATGCACTGAAATGGGGGTGTAATGCACCGAAATGGATAGTGGGTGCCAAAATGTGAATGGTCAAGGCCTTCAACCTATTCAAACATGGACAAATAAGCAAGCATTTAGTCCTCAAACAAATTTAAACCAAAGCATTCCCTATGAAATTCATCCAAGCACAAGAATGGTCAAGGCCTTCAACCTATTCAAACATGGACAAATAAGCAAGCATTTAGTCCTCAAACAAATTTAAACCAAAGCATTCCCTATGAAATTCATCCAAGCACAAGAATAAGAAAAAAAATATAAAATAACAAATGAAAACTAATGAAATCTTATTCTAATGCTCAAACCAGAATCCCATAGGGGGATTGATTCTCCTTTGATGTGGAAAGAAGCCATTTCCCAATCTCTTGATAAGCTTGATGATGATTGATTGATCTTTGATGAAATTTTCCAATAACCTAACTAAATTGATTGCAAAATATGAAATATTATGAACTCAAATGCTAAATTCCTATAGTGATTGTGCTACTTCTATTTTGGCTTTCCCTAATATACTTTTATATTTCCCATACATAAAACTTATTGCTACCACTAGAGCCTATTTCTCTCAATAATGCAAATTTTTGTTCTATTTGAACTCATTATATTCAAATATAATGGAAATGTACTATTTTCCATATTTAATTATTAATTCTTCAAACAATTTTTGTATAGGTTTTCTCTTTTTGTTGTTCCTTATCATTTTGTCAATGTACTAGATCACTTTTTGTTTTGTATAAAAAAAATGTAGTTATTAAATAATGTTCATGTGTAAGAAAATAAATAAAGTTTTTGGTTCATGGCCAATAATTAGAAATTTCACCACCAACAATTAGAAAATTCACCGAATTAATAAATTTGAAACAATACAATGTGTGACTCATTATTATTGGTGGTAACTAAATTTAAATAATATTACATAGCTTTATTTTCCAAATAACACATGCATGAAAATTCATTGGTTTCCATGTTATTTAGCAATTTGTTGTCAAAAAAAACCATTTCTAAGACAAATTCATCTTGATGCTTATTATTGCAAACTTTTAATGTGATTTAATGGTGGTGAATGTTTTGTTGTTGAATTGTATATTCAATGGCTCCAGTTAAAAAATACTTGAATAAAGTAATGGAGGGCTGCTAGACTTGGTCCTCAAATATTCTTATTGGGAAAAAAGAGCGAATACACCACGTGTGCGACTTGGAGTTTGTAAATGGATTGTAGCTAAGTTAGTTTGGAATATATGCTTCACTGTTAAAATCCTTAAAATTCACCTTTAGAAACCACGATCTAAATTTTGTGGGAATCACTTTAAGGAAAAACCATATAACTTGGAATGGAAAAAAAGGTCTCCCGAACTTGGAAACTTGGGCCTGAGTGATGTGGATGATTGGAAATGGAAATCCAATTGTGGCAATGATGCAAGAGATTTGAGAGTAATCAAAGAAAGAGGATAAGGTGGATAATCTTGGGGCAGCTGTAGTGAAATTATCCTGGATTAGGGATAATTGCCAGTTAAGTTATTCATTCAAAGTCTCCCTGAGGTAGCTAAAATCTAGTTATTGAATGGGAAACATTTGAGTTTTAATGGCTCGACAAAATGTATAATGTGCTTAGAAGTAGAGGAATCAAGTGATCACCTCCTCCTACATTGTAAAGTGGCAACATGTTGGTGATGCTAAAAAAAAGTTTGTAATGGTAAAATTCTACCCTTAACACATTGATTTTTTTTTGTGAAAGTTGGCTCTTTTGTTAGAAGATTAGTCCTTCCTTGGTGGTTTGAGAATAATGGAAGGAGAGGACCAAAATAGTTTTCACAAAGAAATTTGAAAGTTTGGAAAAGTTGAAATGGAGAGTGAATCACGCCATAGAGGAAGTGGTTGGGGCGGAAAATTCCTTATATTTTAATTCAAATATCGCTTACACTTCATAAGATAAACAAATTGAGGAATGTAGGCCAGGAATTCATTTGTGGCCCTTTAAGGGGTTGAGTTGGGTAAATTCAACTGGAATGCATTGTAATGAGATACAATTGGAAAAATCATTGGAAGGATGGTGGAAGATCAATTTTTATGGGGCATCAAAGGGGAATCTTGATTTTTAGGGGCAAGATTTATAATTAGAGATTGTAAGGTGATGTGTTAGCATTAGGAGCAAAGAAGTTGATGGAAGGAAGGAACATGGCTGAAGTTCAAGAAGCACTGTTGGCAGTTAAATGTGGTAAGAAATTGGGTGCATCAAGGATTTATTTGGAAGGGGGCTCAATGGTAATTGTTTAAATGGTAATGTCAGTAGCTATCCATTCACCTAAGAATTGAAGTAAGGGTTTTTATTCATTCAGTACACCACGTGAGAAATAAAAGTAAAGTTTTATGTTTATGAACCAATAAACTAATTTAATTACAATGGCATGCTCAAGAGAAATTCACTACCAACAATTAGAAAATTCACCACCAATAATTAGAAAATTCATGACCAAAAATTAGAAAATTCACTGCCAACAATTAGAAAATTCATGACCAACAATTAGAAAATTCACTATCAACAATTCATTGTGTGAAGAAATTATTATTCCAATGAATAATATGATAACTCAATCTAAATAATATTCACGTAAGAATTGAAGTAAGGTTTTATGTTTGTCAATAAATAAATTAATTTAATTACAATGGTATGAGGAAAATTCACCGTCAACGATTCTCCATCAAAAAAATCACTATCAACAATTCACTGGACGAAAATTCATCCCTATGAGAAATCCACCTCAAGGAAAATTCGCCACTAGCAATTCATCGTAAAAAAAAATCACTATCAACAATTCACTATGGAAAATTCACCCCTAAGACAAATTCATCTCAAGGAAAATTTACCACTAGCAATTCACTCGAAAATTAATTGCAAACCTTTTAATGTGATGAATTTTCCTCTGAAGTGAATTAATGGTGGTGAATTTTCCCTTGAAGTGAATTATTGATCGTGAATTTTCTACCAAGGTGAATTTTCCTTGACGTCAATTTGTCATGGTGGTGAATTTTTCTATGATGAATAATTGGTAGTGAATTTTACCTCATGTATAGGAATTGCATAGTTGAAGTAAGTATTTTATTCATCTACTACACTAGTGAAGAACAAAAGTAGGGTTGTGTGTTTCTCAATTAATTAAGTAATTTAATTACAATCAGTATAAACATTTCAATTAAAAATGTCATTTACTCAATTTCTGTCACAACGTACTTAGACATATATAATGGTAAAAGGAATTCATTCCATTCCACTTAAAAATTACTCATTTTTAAGTCATTCTATTCATCCTTATATGTATAAGGATAAAAAAATTTCCTGAAATCTACTTAAATCTCTTACAATAAAATTACTCACTTTAATTTTTTTTTAAAAATATATTCAAATAAAAAATTACTCATTTCAACTAAATTACTAAATTTACTTTTACAATAATCATGATCCAACTTTGATACAAACACCATTATTAACTTAAAAAGAAAATTACCAGCTACTAAAATGAAACCCAACATAATTTGAAAATTAAAAGCTCATTTACTTATTGAGATCTGCATTAACAACTGTTATGCTCATTTCATTTTTTATCTGTGCAATGTCTGTTTTCACATTGTCTGTAGGTGTGATCTGTTTTTCCTAACATTACGATGGCTTCAGAGTATAACATTACGATTAAGGAGGAGCCTGTGCAAACGAACGCACCTGAATCGGATCTCTCACTGCGGAGGAGGAGGAGGAGAGCCGTAGGGGAGATTATCCCGAATCCCGACGGGCTGCCTGAGGGTTTTATCACGGAAAGACGATTCAGAAAAAGCGGTGCAATTTAATAGGATCTGATGACATTTTTCTAAATGTGAAATTTAATTGTTTTTTTGTGTTTCTAAAAATTCTCAGTATTATGTAGAGCTAGCTAATGGTTATAGTTTTCGATCAATGCCAGAAGTAGGGAGGTATTCACAAACAGGATTGAGGAAAAAGCGAAAGGGTAATCATTGTTAATATTAAAATCTCATTCTATTTAGTTTTATTTGAATGCATTTCCGGATGGTTAAATTATTTGCTTACCACAGGAATATCTCATGAGAGGTCAACTGTCGTTGCCTCAAATACATGCCATGAAAGAATCAAAACTCTTATCTATTGCCATTGTAGCTTCGGTTTCTCCTTTACATGTCATACAAGAGCAACATCCATTGCCTGAGGTACAAGATTATGAGGAATCAAGAAACCCTCATCTACTGCCATTGTAGCTTCGATCCTTCCTTTACATGCCAGACAAAGGCAACATCCATTGCCTGAGGTACAAGATCCCTCATCTACTGCCATTGCACCTTGGGTTCTTCCAGTACATGCTATTCAAGGGCGACATCTATTGCAGCGAGAGCAGGAACATGGGAAACTCAGCATAAGCTAATACTATTTACACAGCCTATATAATTTTTTTTTATATAATCCTTTTTTAAAAGTGAATTGATCACATAATCCCTCCACTGCTGTAAGACGAACTGTACAGGTAGATTTTGGTTTGCATATGGCGTTACATGGTATAGCTATTAAATCAGTGATGATATAACTGAAAGTAATTCTGTTGTATTGTATTTAAACTATTAGTAATAAAAAAAATTCACTGTATTTATAAAATCTTTAAGTGGGTTGTAGACTAAGATTTTATGTAGAAGTTTTTTCTTATCTGTTATGCTTAAATCTCTAATTGATTAAAATACAAAAGTGTGCATAAGTTTGAAAAGAGGGAAAACAAAAATCAAAAGAATAAAATCATAACATGTATAGCTAGAGGATTCTTGGTAAACGTCAATTTTTCAATAGAGATATATGATTTAAGTCATAGAATGCAAACATGGATTCAATCTTCTCTAACCAAGGAAACTAAACCCAATGTATCCATTCCCAAAAGAAACAAATAAGCCCAATAACAATATTTGAAAAATCCTCATTAATGAATGATAACATAAACTCAAATGTACAAGGAGATAGCCATGGCAAACATCTCTCAAAATGAATCCTCTATGGCTGAAGATGCATATTTATGAAAGGTAAAGAAAAATGAACTCATGCTAAACAATCCTCTTAGAAATAGTATCCCAAAATTAATCACTATGACACAACTCAATCCCATGAGAAATCAAGTCACGAAATATAAACACATCAAAAAATGGATGGGAAATACCAATTAGATGATAAATCACTGAGTAGACTAAGAGTGGGGAATGAGAATGCTCCTCCAAGATAACCAAGTCATCATGACTCACTCCAAGAACAAGGTCCTTTATAGGTCCATCATTAAATCACCTCCATATCTAGGTGAAGGTTCTTCGATCTTCCTATTGAAACCTCCAAAGAGTAACTATCTCAAGAAAATGTCTCTAATCACAAGAGAACTCCAACCTCCCCCATGTCTCCAAGTTTCATGAGTATTTAAAATTGATAAATCCATTCCAAGCTCCAAATACAATACTGCACTATCCTAAAGCTCCCAAGAAAATGACCAATATACTCAATACCAAGAGAAACATCAAGATCAATGTCAAAGCTCCAACCGCATTTAATCAAGAATCCAACATCAAATCATGGTATAATTGTCTCCTCCTATTTAGAGCTAGAATACAAAGACCTGTACCAATCTTGGGCTTTCCCTTCGAAAGACACAACCAACAAATTGAGAGCAACAACTTCCTTTGCGATGTTCTATACTCTGCATACCTCCACTATATCTTGGAGATGTTTGGATGAGGTCTTGAAATCCTCCCTAGAAAACTTTGGGATGGACTTGAGAGCATTGGAAGGTATGGAAAGCCATACATCTGAGGATGTAGGTGGCTAGAACGGGCTACCACTATCCTAGGCAACAAAATTTCTAGGGGTATGGGCACCTAGATGAGCCATTGTAAATAACTTCCTATAGATAGGGTATATGGGTTTTCTGATTTGGAAAGTTGTGCCTCCTGGTGGAGTATATAAGGCTTTGGATTGTGGGCTAATACTTCTTATCCTATTCCTTTTACAAGTGATACAAAACTTGTAAGTATTATTCTTCTAGGTGCCAAGGTAGGTAATTGGGAGTACTGGAAATGGCCTTTTGAAGATACACTTGTTTGGATTGTAGGCATAAAATTTCCAACCTCTTTTCTTGGTCTAATTTAAGAAATATTTTTGACTTCTAATCAAACATTCAAAAAACTTCGGTCTCGCCTGGCATGCCAAAAAAAGAACTATTGATCATCAAAGCTTATGCTTCTTGAAAACCTTATGGGAAATTGAGTGAGTGGGGGACCAATTTGCTCCTTGTTGATTAACCTAAAAGATTTTTATAGAAAGTCAGATCTTCTTTGGGTTTTTGGGAAAAGGTAGAAAAAATGTGAATAAAACAAAAACATGGTGATGTGCAAAAGCCTTTACAACATTTCAAACCTTAACTATTCCTTATAACTGATATGATAGACACAGAATGTCATAGACCCTTCATTGTTGGGAAGAGAATGAACAACAAAGGTGAGAGAAAGCACAATAGAGTCTTTCAAATCTCCCCGTAGGAAGCACCCATTAAGGTCGAATTAGACATAAGAAAAATTCAAAGATTAATAGAAATATAAAAAAACTTAAAGAACCCAAGTTCTTCCTTCACAACATAATATGGAAAATGACAAGCTCTTCAAAAAAATGGAAAATTTTAATAGACATAATCTAATTTCTGAAAGCTAACATTCAACATAGAAGCTTAACAACATGAAACTTAGCTATCCAAACTACCAAAGAAAACTTGAAACAATATTTTTAACATGAATGAACATATAAAAGGAAACTTGACAAAGGCCATAGCATGCACAATTTTAAAGATTTCTCCCAAACAAATTTAACTTCTATAATATATGAAATGAAAAACAAAGGTTAGATGTCAATCGAATGATACTTTGAATTAAAATACCTAATATGTCTATATCCTTTAAAAAGATTTTGAAGTTATAAATACCTAATATGTCTATATCCTTTAAAAATATTTTGAAGTGATTTTTATAACTCTTTGACTTATAGTGCCAATCACTATTTATAACTAAAAGAAGAGAGCACCGCCACAAATATTTTAGAAGTAAAAATTACCGAATTCCCTAACCTGATAACCCAAAACCCGATCTTAGATCTTGATTAGATCATGACAATATTTTCTCATTAAGTCCCAACTGCTTCATTAATGGATTTAGCTATTTAGCAAAAAATGTTTGTTAGAAAAGAATCATATTTTAACATAGTGTGGCAAAAATCTGATCAATCAACCATAGAGGTTGATGACACTAACTCAAAGGTTCCACCATAAGAGTAAGATGCTTGGGGTAATTCCCAACAATCTATTACCAAAGAGATCACTCCACAAAATAAACACAAATTTATTGACGCTAATAGATGGCATGTCAAGCGAGTGAGCGAACTCATATTTGTGAGAGTAGCCTTGAATAAAATCCCCACCAAGCTTACAATGTCTTGATTCACGCCTGGAAGGAAAATTATATGCAAATAAATTCACTCAACCCCCACTTGGTGCACTGCATGCCTTTATGTTGGAGTAGTCTTTGTTCCTTGGGCACATATTCATCCCGAAGCAAAAAAGAAGAGTCAAAAAGTAAAAAAAAATGATTAAGGGAAATATTGCTTTATAGTATTATCAATTAAGCATTGTTGTGAAATGGAAAAGATAGCTTCTAACACTTTTATGACCTTCCAACTCCCCAACTGATGTAGTTTGGAAATATGGTAGCTCAGTTCTTCAACCATTAACTAAAAGAGGATGGGAGACAATGGGTCTCCATTCCAAATCTCCCGAGCATTGCTAAAAAATCCACACATGGTACCACTTATTATGATCGAATAAATTGTAATTCATATGCATCCTTAGACCCACTTCATCCACTTGTCTCCAAAGCCGATCTAATTCATTACCTTTAATATAAAATTCAATCAAACTCTATCATAGGCTTTAATACTTAGATCTAGATTTAAAATCGTTCCTTTTAGTTTTAACTTTTTTAAAGTGTTGAAATATTAAAGTGTTACTATCACCCCATTGATAATGATCATTTCTAGGATAAACCAATTTTTTGTTTAGATATTATTGTTGACATGAGTGGATTTAACCTATTCATCATTACTTTTGTGATAATTTTATAGACCATATTATAGAGAGAGATAGGTCTATATTTCAAAAAATATTCACAATTGTCTGTATTGTTGGTTAAAGCTATGTTAGTGTTGTTAAAATTCCTTAGCATATTGAAGCTTCTCCTTGATTATTCCATTACCTCGTGCAAATCCTTCTATATAAAATCTTAAAAAAAATGGTAAAAGAGCATGTTGAAGCCATCTAGGACATGCACTTTCTTAGGTTACATTTGAAATGTTGCTTCTTTTACATCCTCGAGATTAATTATAGCTTCAATTTTGTTGTTCACTTCCACATTGATAACTTTGTTTATGTATTCTAAGAAGCTACACTCAATGTGTTCTACCTCACCATTATTTCCCAACAGATTCTCAAAAAATTGATTCCAACCTTCTGAATGTCCACTTCATTGGTAACAACTTGGCCTTGCAGGTCTTTTATCTGCACTATCCTATTCCAACTTCTCTTCACCTTTGTTGAATTGTAAAAAAAAATTGTATTTGAGTTTCCCTCTTGAAGCCATGACTCTGTAGACCTTGTTTTCCAATAAATCTCTTCTCTATATAAGATCTCATTATATCTCTCAACAATTCTTTTTCCTTTTCATATTCTACATTAGTTATGCCCTGACTTATTATTTTTTTGGCTTAGGTTTTCCATCTCCCTTTGTAAGTGCTATTTCTTTTCAAAGATGTTTTGAAGGACCTTTTTGTTCCATTTATTGAGCCTCTCCTTCACTCGATTTATCCTTTTATAAAAGATAAATATCTTCCACCCTTCCACCTTTATAGGTTTCTTCCACCATTCTCTCATGAGATCAATTATATCCTTATTCCTTGACCATATTTTCTTGGTATTTTTTGTGATGATTAGTTCTACTAGGTAATGGTCAGATATTAGAGATGGGCATAAGAAGTTTTTTTGTATCACTTCATCCTGTATCCATATATGGGTATATGTAGGATCATGATGGGCCAAAAAGTGGTGATATGATGGCCCATGTGGCTAACAATTTTTTTTTTAACCAAAATTGATGAAATGAAAAGGGTTTTTAAAGGAGATTCTCATCTTTCCACCAATATAGATTATTCTTTACTTTCAATTTAATAAATAATTATTATTCATTTTCTATTTGAATTACGACTATCGTCCTGATTGATAGGCCAATTGAAAAACATCTATAGCTTTCAAACGTATCACATATTTTTGAATCCGAAACATGTGTCACATTCCATGCTTTTCATATTATAAGATTAAAAAAAAAAGAATTGAATTTCATGAAGTTTTGACCAAGTTAAGGTGGTTAGACATACGAGTTTTTAGATTTTTAAAAAATTGTAATAAAAAAATCATAATTAATAATTTATTTGGAACAAAATTATAAAAAAATATGCATCACATCTGGACATGAGCCGTCTACTTATATCTAAAATAATATAAAAAATATTATCATTTTATTGTGGTTAGGGTGGTTAGACAGATGCCTACTTTTTATTTTTTCCCTGAAATTTAAGTACTACTGCATTGAAATTTCAAATTTTTACCAAATAGATTTAAAAAAAATAAAATAAACCTAGTAGTTTAGAAACTACATTCAATTTTCTACAGATTCCATTCTTATATATTTTTGAAATAATATAGATAATTTATTCAAAATTTTAATTCAAGCTGCCTAACTCTGATTTTTTGAATTTTCATTGCCACTTAAGGGCCTGTTTTTTCCATGATGATCATGCACATACCCATATCTAAAACAAGAAATCTATATAACCTTTCGGCTATGTTAGTAAAATCCTTGCTCTTATTTTTCCAAGTTGTGTTGCCAAAAAGTGTAGCCTTTGACACTTTTTTCTCATTTGAACCCTTGCCTATGGATTTTGGACCTTTTTCAGCCTCTTTTTTACCTCTTTCCAAGCCTTTTGCCAAGGTGTTGTAGAAAGTTTTCATTCTTTCCTAGGCTTGTCACCACTTAATTAAACCTTTCTTATACTATAATTACCCCTTAATACACATATAATTCCCATCTTAGTGTGTTTTCATGAGACAATCTCGACAAACATAAATAATCTCACTTTAATCTCTAAAAATCAATGAAAATGGCCCAAGTGGACTAGGTCACCACCTTGGGCAACCTTGTCCCATGTGCCTTAAAAATAAAAATTAATTGAAATTTCTTTCAAGATTTTCTCTTAAACACTAAGGTCGGCCTGTATGGTGTTATTTTGGGAAAATTAGGGCATAACTTGTATAAATAAGCCTAAAAACCCTAATTTATCGATAAGACACACTCATTATTCATAAATCTTCACTCCCCATCCACTCTTTCTTCTCAAGCAAGCTAGCGTTTGAGCCTTCCAAGTCCACAAGACATCTTTTTTGTAGCATTCAAGGGAAGATATCATTATTTTTTTGGCAACACTTGGATTTCAATAGTTTAGCATTCATTAATGATTTCATTTTTAGTTTATGACATTCACACACCTCACAACCTTTAATCCTTTGAATGCAATGACCAAAAAGGCATATCATTAAGTGGAAAGAGAGCTATTTCCTAAACCAAGTGCTCTTTAGGTGAGAAACCCTAAGGGCCTAGTAAGGGGGAATCCTCTTTCCCTTTTTAGCATATTATTATTATTGATTATTTTTGGTGGTTCATTTTGGTGATCTTGAATCTCTTACCCTCCCTTCTTATTTAGCCTTCTTTAGCACCCTAGGTTTGCATTGCATTGTACATTGTTAAAATTTGCATCCTAGGGTTTCAACATTTGCATTATTGAAAATTGAATTTAGATTTCATTTTTGCATGTTAAATCATTCAAACCCATCAAAAGTGTGCATCAAAAAATTGAAGAAGTCTTTTTAAATGAAGAACGTGGGCCCATTGAGACACTTTCCAACTGGGGGATGCTAGAACCTGCAACAAGAGCATGAGAATCTCAGCATAAGATAATAATTTATAAACAACCTATATATATATATATTTTGTATAGGTCATATACAAAGCCACTTATGATCTTTTAATGTAAATTGACTTGATCACATAATCCCCCCACTGTTGGAAATTTAGGATCTATACTACTGTAAGGTAAGCTGTATAGGTAGATTTTCATTTGCATATGGTGTGGTATAACTATTAAATCATTGATGGTATAGTTGAATGTAGCTTTGTTTTATGTGTTCAAACTATAATTAATAAAAAAAATCATTGTATATGAGAAAATTTCAAGTGGATTGTAGAATGAGATTTCATGTGGAATGTTTTTTCTTATCAATTATACTTAAATCTATAATTGATTAAAATATAAAAGTGTCCATAAGCTTGAGGAGAAGGAAAAAAATCAAGAGAATAATATTATAAAAATTATAGCTAAAGAATTCTTATTAAACAAGCATCATTTTTTCAATAGAGATATATGGTTGGAGAAAAATGTATGAAGTAGAAGATGTTGTGAACTTAAAAGTATTGATTTTATAAAATTCAATAAGATATTAACTCCCATTGCATCGTTAATATTAAATTGTATCAAGTATAGTAATTAAAATTATATGAAGGTGTGACAAATGATCAAAAAATGAAGTGCCAAGAATAATAATAATGATCTATAGATGAAACGCCAGTAGTTGCATAATCTCTCACAACATGTCACCACTATCCTCCAAAGTCATATGAACATGAGTCTCCAAGAATAAACCATAGAATGAAGAGAGAAAAATTGTAAACCATAACATGCCCTTCTACCAACACTTAAAAAGTTAAATGTTGTGCCAAGTATGACCTCCATCCAACCCCAAATGAAAATCATCAACAAGACCCATAAAACATTCAATATCTTAGACCAAGCAAAACATATAAATCATGTATAATGCCGGAAAGGATGTAATCCTCTCTAAGCAAGGAAATCCAACTTAATGTATCCATTCCCAAAACAAATAAATCAGCCAAAGAACCATATTTTAAAAATCTGCATCAATGAATGATAACATAAACTCAAATACACAAGGAGATAACCATGTCAAAACATCTCTCAAAATGAATCCTCTAAAACTAACAATATATAGCTCAAGATCCATATTTATGAAAGGTAAACAAAAATAAACTCATGATAAATAATCCTCTAAATAGTCTCCCAAAATAAATCACTGTGACAAAACTCATTCCCATGAGAAATCAAATCACTAAATATAAACACATCAAAAATAGGATGAGAAATACCTACTAGATGATGAACCATTGATTAGACCAAGAGTGGGGAATGAGAATGATCATATAGGATAACCAATTCATCATGAATCACCTGAAAAACAATATGATCTATAGGTCCATCATGAACTCACATTTATATATAAGTGAAGGTTCCTCGATCTTCCCATTGAAACCTCAAAAGAGTAACCATATCAAGAAAATTTCTCTAATCACAAGATAACTCTAGCTTCACCCATGTCTTGAAGTTTCCACGAGCACCTAAAACTAATCAATCCATTCCAAGCTCCAATACAACACCACACTATCATGAATATTCAAAGAAAATGAAAAATAGACTCAATACCAAGAGAACCATTAAGATCAATGTCAAAGCTCCAATAGCATAATCAAGAACATAACATGACATCATGATCTAAGCATCTCCTCCTAGGATATCACATGTAACAATGCATACATAGCTGTCTCAAGAGAACCTATATCATGTCAAACCTCTAAACAATTATCAAGAGTAAATAATGACATAATACCAATCAAACTCTAAACCAAGAATAAAAATCTCCAGTCACATGAAGATAACCATCACCAATGATGAATCACACCACTTCTAACAAATCTCAGTGAATTGTGATACTGAGACATAAATGGAATTTGAAAACCGTCTCATCCATGAAGATCATCCAAGTCAAAACACATAACTAAAATACCAATCATACCAAGTAGAAGAAATATCTCCAAGGCAAGAAGATACAACCACCACTAAAAAATCAAGAACCAATCCTACACTAGGAATTCTTCAATCTTAAAAGCTTCAGCTGAAAATTGTAACCAAGAAAATGTAATCAACCTATTATAACATCGCTATCAAGCCACATGCTACATGTCCGAACAAAAGACTAATTGAAAGTTGTCTTCATATGAAACTTGTTAATTTTCTCTTTTGGGTAGTTGAGCACCTTCCATTTATATTGTGGAGAAATGTTTTCCTTTGAAAATTTTGGTTTCTGGCACTTACTTCTTTTTCACTTCGGGATGGCTACATGTCTGAAGAAAAAAGGCTACTCCTACACAAAGGTGTGAAAAGTGCAACATGGTGGCTATAGTGTTTTATATATCATTTACTTTTGGGCCTGAACTAAGAGACATTTCTACTTGGTGGGGATCTTCTTCAAAGCCATTCTCCTAAAATTTGAAATCACCCGCCCACTTGCCACATCATTTATTTCATTAGGCAGAATGTGTCAAGTGAAGTTGTATTTTCTTATAGGTAGAGTTTATCGAAGAGAATGACATATATCTTACTTTTGGGGTGGAACCTTCAAGTCAACATCATCATTCATCATAGTTGATCGATCATATTTTTCCAGGGTTTGCGAAGATTCAGTTGTCTTCTAATAGTTTATCTTTGCAAAACTTCTCTAATATTTGGAGCCATTAATGAGGTGACCCAAGACTTTATGAACAAAGATTGTTGTGATCCAATTTAGTCCTAGATCAGATTGTGATCCATCAAGTATAGATACCTAGCACTGGTCCATTTCTATTTGTTGTAGCAATTTTTCTCCCTGCTGGCTATTTAAAGGGGTTCATAGAAGATAACAAAAAAAATCTTGGACAATCTTAAAAATAAGTATTTTCTTTTCTTTGGAAGAAGATGGTGTTAAGGAAGTTTTAGTTTTTTAGGGATACAAATATTTTAGATAACATTATTTATGCTCTCTTGCATGTTATATTTGTTGAGACTATTAATTGGATTCGCATTTAACCTCAGTTTTTTCAGTGAATTTATTGTAAAAATCTAATTTGTTAAGAAGAAATCTTTGAAATTATGCATTTTTGTGGCCTTTATCAAAAAAAAAAATTTTCATGTATCATTTATGCTGAGAACACTATGTTAAAATCCTTACATAGGTAGTCTGAACAATTATTTGACATGTTATGAGCTTTCATGTTTGATTCTATCTTTTAGGAATTGGATCATGTTTAATATGCTCTTTCATTTTCTATAAAAAATATCTATTACTGTTCATATTATGTTGTAAGAAAGGGAGGGTTCTGTAAAGATACAAATATCCCATTTGGTCACTATTTTTTTTTAATATTGACGAGCCTTAATTGATGCTTCCCATAGGAAGATTTCAAAGACTACACTATACTTTCTCTAGCCTTTGTTGCTCGTTCTCTTCCCAAAACTAAAGTTTTTATGATATTTTGTGTCCATTTCATCATTTATAAGGAATTTTTAAGTTTTGAAATAGTGTAAAAGCCTTTGCACATCGCCATCTTTATGGTCTTTTTTCATTTCTCTCTATCCTTTTCCTCAAACATAAAGAAGAGTCGACTTTCTTTAAAAATCATGGAGGTTATTTAGTGAGGCACAATTTAGTCTCCTACTCATTGAATTTCCCATAAGGCTTTTCGGAGAGGAACAATCTTTTATGATCCATGCCCAATGGGACTTGAAGTTTTCCGAAAATATGATAGGAAGTCAAAAATATTTCATAAATAAGACCGGGAGGAGAGACTAGCAATCTCATTCCTAGAGTCTAAACAATAGCATCTTCCAAAGTCCATTTCTAGTAGTCCTAGTTACTAGCATTGGCACCAAGGAGGAGAAGACTTATAGGTTCCATATCACCTATAAGGAGCAAAAGGGTATGAAGTGTTGGACCACTATCTAGATCTTTATCCACTCCACCTGAAGACTAAACCTTCTGAATTAGAATAACCATGTAGCTTATCCATAGGAATTTATTTACAATGGCACGCTTAGGTGCTCTCGCTCCTAAAAATTATGTAACTTTGTATAGCGGTAGCCCGCTACAACCATCTATGCCCCTAGATTTATGGTTTTCCATACTTGCCAATACTCTTAACGAAACCTTGAAGTTTTTTAGGGAATATTTTAAGGCCCCTTTTGAACATCTTCAGTAGAGGTATATAGAATACATATCATCATGGAAGAAAATGTAGCCCTCAAGTTACTATCTATGAATTTCAAAGGAAAGGCCTAGGACTTGTATAGGTCGTTCGCTTTTGGTTCTATCCACTCTCGGGATCAATTCAGGGAGAAGTTGTTTGAGCATTTCCCAAAGAAAGGAGATCACTCCTCTTTGGTACAATAACTAATTAATATCAAGAGGGCCCTACAAGAGGCCATAAGTGACTTCAACAATAGGTTCCACTAAACCTTGCAAAGGATTTCTATTATATCCAGGCCTCCAACAATTATTGAATTCAAGTTCTATCTAAAATCTTTCAATTTAGATATCACAATCATGATATAATATATGGGAGGAGATACCCTACCTGATGCATATGATCTAGATATGTGCACATAAAATAATCTAATCAACATCAAGAAGCTTTGGCCATGACCGTCGATGCCCATGTTAATGGAAATATTTAGTTTCCACCGAGAAGAAGAAACTCTTAACACCTCTACTTCATAAACAAGAACACTGGATCTACCACCATCCATGTATGTATACCCAAGAGGACAACCCAATGCATCGGGATCCTCTTCATTAGCAGTAGATGTAAATGATATGAACCTTATGCGGTCCTTTATGAATGAGCTAGTCCTCATATAATGAAAACAAGCAACATATTTGAAGCCTCCCATGTAGAATTATCAAGGAGGAAGGTCATATTACCAATAGAACACATATCAAGGAGCTTTGAAAGGAGGAAATAAGCAAACAAAAACTACAAATTAGATAGTCCTAGTCACCATACTGCTTCAAACTGTCAAGAGCAATCTGAGAAAGGATTTGGTCCCAAGCCAAAAAAACCTAGAAAAAGCTGAGAAGGTGTGGTGCTTATCATGTAATGATAGCCATATGCCCCACAATTGTGTTTTGAAACATAGAAGAATATTAATCTTCCAGAATGGAGAATGCATTATTTAGAGTGCAAACACAAGGGTTGTCTTTAGAACATGGGATGGATACCTCATCAAACCGAGCATTATTTTCTTGGATGGAAGAAGATGTATTATTTGCAAATTGTGTTTTAATAACTAGTGCCCTAGAGGTATAGTCAAACTACAACACAAGGTCGAAAAGACTTAGATCACTAGAGAATACATTCAAAAAGCTCCAAAACATCCACAACCACAACAACTGAAACCAAAAGTAGAGAAAGCCTCACAGATCCAATCCACTCAGTAGTCACAAGCTTCATCATCACTAGAGAGGGAGGTGGACAAGGCACTAAACCTATTCATGTCAGATCAGACTCTTCCAAAGACAAAATAAATACCACTATTAAAACCTATGGTCTGGCCAGTCAGAATGCTTAATATGTTAGAGCAACTAAAGAAGGTGTCTTCTAATGTGTCTCTATGGGATGTTATATATCCAGAATAGAAGACATTTCTCCAAGATGCATTGAAGAAGGAGGAAAAACTATCATAGATGGATACAATCCCACTGCAAAATCAAGATAAAGGAAACAAACTAATGTCAGACCTCTAGCCTTCGGTGGCCATAAAATATATAAACATCGTAGACAATACAAATCTGAAAGACGGAAGAAAAAAAACCCTACCCCTTCATTTTTAACACTTACTATGGGGGATAATATTTTATAAAATAATATGATTGATTCAGGAGCTAGTACCACAATCATGCCTAAGAAAGTGGCCGACGTCCTAAATCTTAAATACAAGTCTCTAAAAAAAGGGATCATGCAATTAGATGGGAATAAAATCTTGACTGTTAGCCCCATGAAGGATATGCCATTTACCGTTTTATCATGTCAAAGCCAAACTATCACACAAGAAGTAGTCATGATAGACACCCCCTAGTATTTGGGATGTGTCTTTCAAAAGACCACATGAAATCTTGGCAAATATCTAGCGCTTAAGTGGTCTAATTTTATACTACTAAAAAAAACACAAGGAGAAAGTAATCAATCTATTTATCATATTTTTCTTATATAACAAGATCGAGCTATCCTAGGATAGCTATCACGGAAGCACATTTGCCTAGCGACAAAACCTCCATAACAGCTTTCACGATATTACATAGCACAACCCATCGGTCATTAAGCCAAATCCATTGACCTCTATTTCAAGGAAAGGCCCCACTTCCCAATCATTGTTGATCATTACTCATCATCTATGGAATAAATAAAATGGTTCACAGTTTTCACTTGATAAATCTATGCACTCTAAATCATGAATCAAGATTCTGATATGAGTCCTTAAAATCTTGAATCACAATTTTGGTTTGAGTATGTCAGTCATGCAAGCTTCATAAATCCTTCCTCCACACCAAGCCATGCATGAGATATGATTTCATATGAGTATCCTTTAAGTTGAGTTCAAACTTTGATGCCAATCTTTCCCAACATATAGGTATGTTTTATAACAACAATTCAAGCTTTTGACAACAAGTTTGCTACTTCGTTGACCTCTCTAAAAATAAGTTTAACTATAAATTTATTTATTTATTTGAGAAGTAAATTGATTTTTTTAGCCTAGATATTCAACCTCTAGTAGGGAGCTTGATTTGACAAAACTACCATGATTACAATTAAATAATCCCTCAATATCAACTTGGTGCTTATTATTATCTACATGAAACTTCACCCCTTTATAAACATTCAAAAATTTTACCTCATTGTTCATCCCCTCTCAATTTTTTTTGAACATTTCTCACACTTTTTTCCTTTTATCATTCTTGAGAACAGACCCTAAACCCAAAGGCCCAAGGTTTCCCTTTGAGGCCCCATCAAAGTTTAACTTCAATCTTCCTTGGGTTGGCAACCTCAGTTTTAGTTTCCCATAATTATCTTGGAGTTCAAAAGGTAACCTTTTGGGGCTTTGATTAGGGGCCAATTTTTCATCCTCCTTTGATCCCATGTCTGTATAAACTTGAACCTCCTACGTCTCACCTTCACATTGAAATGTTCGTAGATCCCTCGTTCAATTCAGCTAAGATCCTTGCATTTTGTTCTCTAGAAATATACTATATTATCATGGTTGGGACTTCCCACCACAATACAACCATTGCAAATACATTCCCCATTAATGTTCATGCTTCAAATAGCTCTAATATACCATTTGGTAATGGGAAATTTGTTACCTTTCACCGAAGCAACAATTGATTTAGCGATTCAAGATTATTATAGAAGAGGACACATATATACAGTACTACTGTTTCAATTCTTTATGGAAGATCCTTGGTTAAAATATTGAAATGCAAGGAAGTCCAAGCAAATAACCCTACTTTCAAAAGAACACAGTTAATTCAACATAGTTGTACATGCAATGTCACTGTGTACCCTTCTTTTCTTATGGCTTCATAGTCCAATTTCATTGAATATTCCTTGGAGCTTTTCACACACCATTATAGTCTCTGGATCACCTGTAAAATTCAATTTGTGTTTGGCTAGTTAAGCCTCTAGCACTATTCTTTGAGGTTTAGGTAAGTAGGAAAGATCCTTCAATGGGTATTTGGTCCTTCCTTTAGCTTCCCACAATTTTGATAATCCCTGATGCAATACCCATACTTATCAATTTTTTTTGGATTGTTTCTTTGATGCCCAACAAATTGAATGTGGCTCATAGCCATTTCAAGAGTCAAAACAAAAGGCTGTATTCTTCCTATACCTCACCACCTGGGTTATGTGATTAGTGATTACTAGTTTGCAAGATAAAATAAAGTTCCAAGAAGCTAAACTTGATGCCTTATGCCTCACCATTATTCTGCAACAGATTCTTAAAAAAATTGATTCCAACCTTCTGAATGTCCACTTCATTGGCCACAATTTTTCCCTAGAAGTCTTTTATCTACATTATCATGTTCCAACTTCTCTTCACCTTCATTGAATTATGCAAAAAAAATTGTATTTGGGTTGCTCACTTGAAGCCATCACTCCATAGACCTCATTTTCTAATAAATCTCTTCTTTATAAACATGATCTCATTATATTCTCTCAACAATTATTTTTCCTTTTCTTATTCTACATTTGTTTGCCCTTGACTTATTATTTTTTCACTTAAGTTTTCCATCTCTATTTCTAAGAATTATATCTCTTTATTTAGCTTTTTTGAAATCAATTTTTGTTCTATTTATTGAGCCCCTCCTTTTCTTAAATTACCCTTTTATAATTGAATCACATCTTAAACCCTTCCACCTTTAGAGGCTTCTTCCACCATGCTATGATGAGATCAATTATATCCTTATTCCTTAGCTAGATTTTTCTAAAATCCAAACTATCCCTTTGTTAGCTTAGGATTTTATGTGATGATTAGTTCTATTGGGTAATGCTCAAATATTAGAGATGGGCATATGGAATTTATTTTGGTAGCACTTCATCCTGCATCCACATATCTAAACCAAGAAATCTATCTAACCTTTTAGCTATGTAACTAAAATCCTTCCTCTTATTGTTCCAAGTATATATGTTGTTTGAACTCTTTAGATCAATTAAATATTTTTCCCTTTATAAATCTACATAAGTCTTTTTGTGCTTGTGTGACATTTTGGGTTCCCCCTTTCTTATTATTTAAATCCATTATTTTATTAATTTCACCCAAGACAATATTTTTAAATTTTAATTCTCTTGATATGGTCTCCAAATCAAATTCTTTTCTTATATTTTAACAGGACCATAGATGTTAAAAACATATACATTGAAATTAGGACCCAATGACTTTATCTCTAGTTACATCCATGAATGTTGTTTTGAAATTGGGATCACCTCATATTTGGATTGAATCAATAGAAAAATCAATCCTCCTACTACTCTTCTAGGTTCACAAATGAACTCTTCGATTTCTTGTAAAAGTTTGAAAATGATGTAGTTTCAAGATCTACCAATTTAGTTTCTTGTAAGAATATGATGTTAGTAGTCAAAAAGTGCAATTGGTGCTTGACTAGTTGCTTTATTTTAGGGGAGTTTAGGCCCCTAATGTTTTAGGTAGAGAAACCTCCTATGGATCTACTCATGTAGAATTTTATTGAGGTTTGATCACCTATCAAAGCCACTTCTTCCCTCTTCTATTTATTTGGTTTCCTTCCTCTTCTTGGAATTGATTCCACATTTGAAATTTGGTAGATGTGAATTGGTTGAGATATTTTCATGGTATCTTTTGTCTCCAAAGTAGATTTCCCTTTTCTTTCATTGTACACAATCATTTCAAAAGTTTCACCATTTTGTATTTGGGTATGTGCAGGATCATCATGGAAAAAACAGGTCCTTAAGTGGCAATGAAAATTCAAAAAATCAGAGTTGGGAAACTTGACATAAAAGTTTGAATAAGTTATCTATATTATTTAAAAAACATGTAAGAATAGAATCTGTGGAAAATTGAATGTAGTTTCTAAACTACTAGGTTAATTTTTGTAAACAAAAAATCTATTTGGTGAAAAAATTTTAAATTTCAATGTAATAGTAGTAAAATTTCTGGGAAAAAATAAGAAGTAGGTGTCTGTTTGACCACCCTAACCATAATAAAATTATAATATTTTTATAAGATTTTAGATATAAGTAGAGGACTCATGTCCAGATGTGATGCATATTTTTTTGTAATTATTTTTAAATAAATAATTAATTATGAATTTTTTATTACAACTTTTTAAAATTATAAAAACTCGTATGTCTGACCACCTTAACTTGGTCAAAAATTAATGGAATTCATTCTTTTTTTAATCCTATAGTATGTGAAGCATATAATATGATGCATGTTTTGGATTCAAAAAATGTGATACCGTTTGAAAGCTATAGATGGTTTTCTATCAGACTATCAATCAGGACTTTAGTCCTAATTCTAATAAAAAATAAATAATAATAATTTATTAGATTCTAAGTAAAAAATAATTTATATTGGTAGAAAGCTGAGAAACTCCTTTACAAACCCTTTTCGTTTCATCAATTTTGGGTAAAATAAAAGTGATCAGCCACATGGGCAAAGTCTGGAAAAGAAAGGTAAGTTGTTAAACACGTTTTATGTGTTGAATTTTTAGGATTGGTAGGTCCGAACAAAATCCTGAGCCTAATACCGAGGCATTAAATTTTGTGTTAGAATATCGGATATTGGATTCAAATCCGATGTCCGATTCAAATTTGATATCAGATTTGAATTCGATATATGATATCTTTTATATTAGTTTTAAAACAATTTATACAATCTTTAATATATGCTTTAAAAATGCAATTAAGTTTATAATTTAATATATATAATATCCAATAAAGTTTATAATGTAATATATTTAATATCAATTTATGATAATCTCTTACCGAATTATGTATTTAATATATAATATATTATTAAATGTATAATATTTATATATTATTTCAATATTTTAGTTAATCCATAAATATTTAAATATATATATATATATATATTACCAATTTATAAAATATTTAAATATTATCTCTTTCCCTCTTGCTCTCTCCACCTCTATCTCTCTCAAGTCTCTCAAGTCTCTCACTCAATCACTCCTCTCTCTCTCTCTCTCTCTCACACACACACACACACACACTCCCCTCTCCTTCTCACTCCCTCTCCCTCTCCCTCTCCCTCTCCCTCCTCCTCTCCCTCTCTCTCTCTCTCTCCCTCAACTCTAAACCCTCTCTTCCTCTCCCTCTCCACCCCCCCTCTCTCTCTCTCTCTCTCCCTCCCACTCTTTGTCTCCTCTCTTTCTCTCCCACTCTCCATCTCATTCTCCCCTCTCCCTCTCACTCTCTGCTCCCTCCCACTCTCTCTCCCTCTCCCTTTCCCTCCTCTCATTCCACTCTCCTCTCTCTCAATCTCCCTCTCCCTCTCCTCCCTCTCCTTTCCTCTCTCCTCTCTCTCTCTCTCTCTCTCTCTCTCTCTCTCTCTCCTCTCTCTCTCCCTCCCTCTCTCCCACTCTCCCTCTCATTCTCTCACTCTCTCTCCCTCTCACTCACTCTCTCTCACACTCTCTCACTCTCTCTCCCTCTCCCCCTCTCCCTCTCCCTCTCCCGCTCTCCATCTCACTCTCTCACTCTCCCACTCTCCCTCTCTTTATCTCCCTCTCCCTCTCTCCCTCTCTCCCTCGGGTGCTGGCAAGAAGTTGAGTCCACTTTTTGGCCAAAATGTGGAAGTGTTTTCCCTGATTTTCAGAGTTTGACACATTTGACCTTGAAATTTCAAGCACTTAGAGATGAAATCTTCGAACAAGTCAGTAATCATAAAATGTAGTACTCGGAGTCTAGGTTCCAAATATGTAATTTATTTCAATACCCACATTGTACAAATTGAGTTTCAATAGGCATTTGTAAAAACCACTATTTAAAAGTCATTTTTTTTACCATACCATGCACGTGTACGATATCCATATTTTGACTTAAATTATCATATTTTTCTAAATACTTTTGGGAAAAGACTTGTGACTCACTGAAGCATGCCCTGGATATTTTTTTGTAATTTTTTATTAAATATTTTTTTTTTGTTAATTTTTTATCAGGCATATTTGACGTTTAGAAAAATCGTCATGTATGACACGCATAAGATGACCTAAAGTTATCATTTTTTTTATTTTTTTTTCAAAAAATATTTTTTGAAAAGAATTGTCTGAAGTTTTCCCTTGTGCAATCCGTTCGTCAAAATGTTATGTTGATCAAAAGTTATTAAAATAGTAAAAAACACTGATATTTAAAGTTTATGGACCAATTTGATCAGAAATTAATTAAAACATAGAAAAAATAATCCAATTGTAAAAAAATTTACATATTTGAAATCTGCATTGTCTCATCTAAAATGGGTTTTAATTTCGTCAAAAAATTCTACAAAAAAAGTTGTCAGCCATATGTCCAACGTCAATTTTTTTCCCTAACATTGTTAGAACCTTCAACTTGCAGGTCAAACTAGGTTGAAGGCCTAGGTTTGGACTCCCAATGCTTTTCCCCAACCAAAATCCGAAGCAAAACCCCGACCACAAGGCTAGAAAAAATTCAAATTAGAAAAAATGGGATCCCGGTTTAAAATCGGGATCCCGTTTCCTATTATTGAATGCGGTGATCGTTGGCTCAATTTTTACTGTGAAGTCTGCAACTTCACAACTTCACATGTAGGACCGAGAATAGTAAAATTGGTCTACTTTTTTCATTGAGCTTTTTTTTTCACAGGTGGTGACTTGCTTTTTTGATAATTTTTTCAAAGGAGAGATCCCATTTTTTCAAAGAAAGAACAAAAGGTCTTGAACTTGCAATATGAATTGATTTTTTCAAAGGAAGCATGATTTTTTTGAGGAACACAAGAGGAAGAATTTAGTCCTTTTAGGTCTTGAACTTCCAATTTGAATCAATTTTTTTGAAGAATTTCATTATTTATATTCATTTGTGCTTGAGAATTCTATAATCATGGGAAATAAATGTTGTAATAAGAGGAAGAAGACATTGACTCCTGAAGAAATGGAAGCAAACAAAGAAAAGGAGAGACAGAGACAAAGAGAAACACGAATGAGAATTAAATCAATGAATGATGGGGGATCATCCAATTCCACAAGTATTGAAGATGAAAACATAGAGGAGACCATGGTTGTAGATGAAGAAGTCAATTTGGAGAAGAATATGATTATACAATCAAGTCCTACTATGTCTTCAAATCCCTCTTTCAATGCTATGGATAATGTTTCAATATGCACAAATCCAAGTACGTCTTCAAATCCACATGTTAGTGAAATGGTAAATTCGTATGCTGAAATTTTACAAGATGCTGGACTTAACGATATTGACATTGATAATATTTAGAGAAATGATTTTTTTTTAGAATTTGTTGAAAATAAAAGTGAGAACGATCCTTTTGTTGAAAATGAAAAAAAAACTGTTTTGTTGATTTAAATGAAAATGAAAACTGTTTTGTTGATGTAAATGAAAATGAAAACCATTTTGTTGATGAAAATGTAAATCTTTTTGAAGTTGAAAATGAAAATGAAAATGAAAATGAAATTGAAGATGAAAATGAAGATGAAGATGAAAATCTAGAATATGATGTTGAATTTAATGAAAATACTTGTTTAAAAATTGAAAGTGGTGTTTTTGATAATCTTCCTGGTCAAATTTATTTGAGGCAAATAAGAATACATGCAAATAAAATATACAACAAATTATTTTATCGTAAAAAAATTACAATTCAATGTCAACTAATGATGCAATTGATGAGAATGCAAAAAATTAGGAAAATAATGAAAAGGTTAGGTTTTTTTGTCAAACCAAAAAGAAAAGATCAATCATTAGAACATGCTATGTGTACTGTTGCTAGTGCCATTCAATCAATTGGAAAAAATAGTCGATATAAAGATAAAAATGCAGCAAGAAGAGGTATAACAACTGCTATAGTTAATAAAGCAACATTGAATAAAAGAATGGTAATAAATATTAGTGAATTTTTAAAAATACATCCTAAAACATTACTAAGAGCGGCAAAAAGAAGAATAATTATAGAAAACTATCCTATCAACCAATGTTGGAGTTTCAGTGGTCGACTCCCGAGGTCTGATATGAAATTGAATGTTGAAATTAAATCTTTGATTGAAAAATATTGAAATGATAATACTAGGGTTTAATCTAATGCTAGAGATGTTTTAAAATTAAGGGTGGGGTCCAAAGTTTGCGATCCTCACCCAAAACACCTATTAGATACAACACAAATTGAATTTTATAAAAAAAATTGTGGTGATTTAGTGTTACTCGGTAATATTAAAATAAGTCAAAGGTCTTTTGAAAAAAGTAAACTGTGGTATGTAAAAATTAATAAGCAATGAAAATCTTGTTGTTGTAAAATGCATGTTCAATTTCATTATTTTTATGATGTTTTTCGATATATATGTTGTACCTTGCATACTAACATGATTATACAAGAATGCAGTATTAATACGCCACTTGAAAAAATAAGGGAGTTTATTTCAAGTTTGTTTTGTGAAAGATCTAATGGTAAATTATTTTATTTAAGTTCTTGTATTTCTAGACAATGCATTGATTGTGGAAGCCTTTCATTCTTAGGAATTTGTACGTATGAAAGTGTTGATAATGATTTTGGACAACAATTAGTAGAAGTTAAAAGATTTAAGATTGTTCACTATTCTTTAAAAGATGGAAAAATAGGAAAGCGTTGTGATTGAGTTACATAAATAGTTAGAGTGCATGCATTCATGAGTGAATTTAAGAATAAGATAGTACCAAAATATATCATGCACTCTCAATATGCTCGATGGATTGATGGCCAATTTCATGCATGTAGAAACACATTTATGATTGGTACTATACTTTCAATGGTTGATTTTTCAGAAAATTATACTCTAGCTCCACAAGAGGAAATTCAATCACAGTATTATAATTCAGTGCAAGTAGCTATGTTTTTCCATATTTTTTATAGACATGCAAATAATAGCACTAAGGATGATAGAAAAGTTCTGAGGGAGTATAATTTTTATTTGAGTGACAACTGATTACACTCATCAGAGTTTGTTTAATACTGTTTTAGTATATTTTACAAAAAATTAAGAGAAAGAGGATTCCATATGAAAGAACACCTCATATGGTCAGATAATTGTCGGGGCAGTTCAAGAATGCTCAAATGTTCTATTGGTTAAGTAGGATTCACAAAGAACTTAATGTTTAACAAATATGGAGTTTTTTTGAAGCTGAGCCTGGTAAAGGAGAACATGATGGAGCTGGTGCGTGTGTCAAAAGAATTCTTGCTAGAGAAGAATTAAAATTTGAAGATGCAGTAAAATTTAAAGATGCACATGGGATTGTTGATTGGTGTAATACAATATTATCTACACCTGGTTCGAGTGAGTACTTTAGAGGTCATCGATTCTTTTGGTTGGTTGAAGAAGATAACATTGTACCTAGAGTTGACTGTGAGACAATTAGTGGATCTACTAAATGGCATTCATTTAGGAGTTTGAAAGCAAGCACATGGACTATCTCGACAAGGAAGCTTGCATGTTTTTTCCAGTTTTGCATCTTAGGAGATTGGGAAGCATGTGAAAATACATAATGGGTTGAATAGTGGGAGCAAATATCGTTGACACCTTCAGAAGCACATGATCAATATGATAAAACTATTGAAGAAAATGATAAAGTGTTTGCATCTAAAGACTATGACCATGTTTCAAACCTTGTACAAGAAGGTAATTTAATTCAATTTATTTCATTTAATTTTTATTTAATAAGTTATTTTTTACTATTAAATTTTTTATATTGATATGCGCAAGTTATTAAATCAATTTTTGTTTGCAAGACATGTGTGTGTTGTTGTTGCACTTGAGGGGAATGAAGAGCAAACATAATATTGGTTGGATCATTGCGTGGAGAGTAAACATAAGTTAATATCACCTCGAGAAGATGATGATGGCTATCATTATCCAACAGGTACCATGATCCCCCTAAGACACCCCCTTAAGAAAATTTGATAACAATTTTTTTGATCCCCTTAAACAATATTTTAGAACAAGTTTTTCATCTCATTAAGAAAAATTTGAGAACTTATATGATGATTCCTTTCATATTTTCCAATAGGATCAGTTGTGGTTGTTGGCACTTGGCTATGAAAATACCTAGCAAGGAAGAATGGTCTACCTACATTCGAAGATTATGAACCGCATAAAAAAATTATACATTATTTACATTTGGTGGTGGCAACAAATATAAAAATAGATCGGTATTGCGGAAGACCTGCAAATAAAGTGTTATGGACAATTTCTATGGAAGATCATGAGACAATCATAGATGCATTACAAAAAAAAGAGAGGATGTAGATGGTGCAATGGAATAAGTAAATACAAGTAATTATAGTTTAAGTTTTATATTATCCTTTTAAATAGAGGTAATTATTAGTAAAAATGTATTTAAATACATGTTTTGATTACATATAGATATTGCTTGTACTTTAATAGTTTAAATTGATTTATTATCCTTTTTTTGTATCCTTAAGCCATCATTGCATTGATCTCATACTTTGAAACAAAAAGGAGAGGATGCCTGGATTCAACCTACACACATGTGGAATACTTTTGAATACAGGTACTTGGGTTGTGTACATATAGTTAGTTTTATATAGATTAAATTATGTATGTTTTGATGATTTCATTGATATTGCTTGTACATTTTTGGTATTAGCTGGTGCAAAGACCTAGTACATTTCGGGCATGAGTTTGAGATGTTCTTGAGATGGCATATCTAAATTTTGTAAACATTATTTTGATATGACATATATGTCCTTGTATGTCTTCAAATCACTAAATTTCATGCATACATTATTGTTAAATCAATTATATCCTTAATATGTTGTATTATGACCCCTTAAGACATTCCCTTAAGACAATGTATTGTGACCCCTTAAGACACTGTATTATGACCCCTTAAGACATTGTATTATTACCCCTTAAGGCATCCCCTTGAGACATTGTATTATGAACCATTAATACATTGCATTATGAACCCTTAATGCATTCTATTATGAACCCTTAAGACATCCCCTTAAGATGTTCTATTATGAACCCTTAAGACATCCCCTTAAGAATTTGCATTATGAACCCTTAATACATTCTATTATGAACCCTTAAGACATCCCCTTAAGACGTTCTATTATGAACCGTTAAGACATCCCCTTAAGAATTTGCATTATCAACCCTTAATACATTCTATTATGAACCCTTAAGACATCCCCTTAGGATTTTCTATTATGAACCCTTAAGACATCCCCTTAAGACTTTGTATTATGACCCCTTAAGACATTCTATTATGAACCCTTAAGACATCCCTTTAAGGCGTTCTATTATTAACCCTTAAGACATCCCCTAAAGATGTCGTATTATGACCCCTTAAGATGTCCCCTTATTTTTTTTCAATGTACACCTTATAATTTAGTATTAGAATCCATTATTTGTGTTGACAGCTTAAAAAATAGTATTGGATGCCATTATTTGTTTTGACAGCTTATAAATTAGTGTTGGATTTTATTATTTATAGAATTTATTAATGCTTTTGTTCTCTAATCTTGTATGTTTTTGTTTATTTCTTAAAATTTTATCCTTTCTGGTAAATAAATGAATTGCTTTGGTTTGTAAATTATGATTTATTGACTAAATATGATATTAGGCGGTGTGAAGACCTAGCTAATTATTGAATGTACATATCATGTATGAGATCACTAAATCTGTAAACTATAATTATTAAAATGTCTTATTAATTTCAACTTTAATTTCATATTTATATTTAATTTCACATTAATGTCCTATATTAATATCTTGACTATGAACATAAAATGCATAAATGTATATGTGTAAATTAAAATTTCAAACAATAATAAAGGCCACAATTTATGTAAATATATTAAGTGCATGAAAAAAAGTCCATCTGAGTACAACCCATGAACTAAAGTCCAACTAAGTACTCAAGAACCATGAATTATAAAGTCCAACAGAGTACGTGACAAACCAAACATATAGTCCACAAAATAAACAAATATAACCCATAAAATCATGTTTCTATGTCATGTATTGTCTCTATAATCAAGAGACTCTTCGTGCCATGCAGACTATGCAAATGACCTAAAACACTTTGTACAAGAGAAAGATGAAATCATATGTAAGATAATAAAATAAAATGACAATGTAATTTATAATTAAACATATTAAAATTAAATTACTGTCATATCTGGGTTTGGATGCTCTACTACACCTGAAGCAACCTCTACATTCTCTAAATCAATCTACACAAAAAAGACAAAAAAAGTTGAAATTAGATGCACAAGTCTACAATTAAAATTGATTTAATTGAAATTAATTTATAATTTATCATATTTTAATTGTACCATATCCATAGGTTGTGCACCCTCTTCTACGGGACATGTTTGTACATTCTCAACTACTAGATGTGTCACATGCTATAAAAGAAAAATAATTTAAAACATGTATTAGCTCAAATTATATTAATATTCAATTTGAAATTTGAAATTATTTAGTTATATATTCACAATATATAATTTATAATTGAATTTAAATTATCATTTGATCTAGAGCCTGCTCCACATGCCCTCCTAGAGGTTTAACTATGTTTGGGTCTGGGCTGAAAGTTACACTAACAAATTCCTACAAGATCAAAGTTAAAGAATGTACATACTTGAATTAGGTAAATATATATATATATATATTCGAGTTTGCACATTTTGTGTAGAAATTTATTTAAACAACCTTAAAATCAAAGGCCTCATGAGTAACCGCAAAATCTAATGTTTGCACGATGCCCATTCTGATTGTGGTATCAACCTCAACAGACATGTAACACAAGCTTATAATATTTACAAGTATACATGCACATTTTATATATATAGTGAATTAAAAATTCATAATTGTAACTATACTAATGTAAGTTAAACAATTTACAATATAAATGTACCTACTCCTGGTCTATGACGACTGATAGTGGAGGAGTGCTCGACAATCCCTCAGGTGGAATAGACGTGGAAGCCGATTGACTCGCCTAAACAAACATTAATATTTCAAACATATATGTTATTCAATTATAAATTTAAAACTCAAGTTAAAAATCATTTCATTTATAATTTAAAAATTGAAATCAAAATACCCCATAAGGGTTGCCGATTAGGACTATTGTCAATGTATGTACTCGTGGAATGAATGATTGCCCCATCCTTACTATCGTTTGTACACCAAATAGTTTGATTGTTAAAATGTATTGCAAAATTTACTTTGATATATACATTAATGAAAATTATTGTAAAATGAATGTGTAGATGCATATTTATACTTGTGTACCAGTGTCCTCAGGATGTTCGCCTCTTGTAAGAAACACTACAAATGAACTGGTGTGACCAAATGAACCACCAGAATCTCCACGTCCACCCGAAATAGGTGTGGCCTGATCAGGTCCATAGCATAATTGATGGCAACCGGTACATACATGTGGGACGAACCTCGACACTCCTAGAGTGGTACTCAGACCAGCTCCATAGAACACTCCTCCATCATCATCATCTCTATGCTTCCCACCCGCTATAATAGAAGCATGCTGATCAAGGTCTCCTGCGAGTGTACTAAGGGAACCTAATGTGAAGACCATAGATCGATGATGCATAGGTGAAAGAATGGGACAAAAAGGAGCAACAACAAGGGGTTGTACATGCATAGGGCATTGGGGATCAACCCTTTCCCCTAACCTTTGTTGTGGCATGCCGCCACCAACACACTGAAATGATTTAAAATCAAAATAATTGGGCTTGTGCCCCATAACAAACTCTACATATAATTTACTCAAAAAATACAATGGGAACTCCCAATTAGCATGTGGGGGACAATCAAAAACCATATACCATTGATCCCAAAAATGTGCACTCATCTGTGGATGTATGCACCACCTCATGGATATTCTAGATTTGTTCACAAGAATGGGCTGTCGAGTAATGGGGTCGAGAAAGTAGGGGGCTAGGTGGGATTTCATTATTTTAAGGTCTAATATATCTTTATAAGAGAGACCATCGGCATAAAATTGTCTCATTTTTTTCTCTGTCTCGTCTATGCCTATCTAGATTAGAATCAATGGTCCTAATGGCATCCACAACATTTTGCATTGCAGATGTAGAATGTCTAACATGGGGTGGAATCAATGCTTGACTCTGCATAGCATTGATTTGATTTTGTATTGATGCAACCTGATCATTTATACATGCTCGTAAGCGAGCCTCATTAGATGCAACAGGTCATGGAGGTGGAGGTGGAGGGGGAGGTGAGGGAGGTTGAGGTGGTGGATTGATGATATCATCAATATTAAAATCATCCATGATATAAGATATAAGTGTGCTCCTGCATTAAATTATACTAAATTAACATACAAACTAAAAAAATTACAAGAAATAGTTAAATTTGAAACACAAATGCAAATTTGTTTAAATATGATACATGCATACATATATTAAGATCATATAAAATTGAAAATCACATATATATTGATTGAACTTGATCAAGTAAACTATGTACATACATTTAAAATAAAAAAATACCATGCGTTTAACATACATACATTTAACATGTACACACATTTAACATGTACATACATTTAAAATAAAAAATACCATGCATAATTTTCATGCATACATCATTAAAGTAAACTATGTACATACACATTTCACAATTTAACAACTATATGTGTAATTTTAATACATGTGTACATAGTAAACAATAAACTTGAAACATTCACAAAATGCTCATTTTATGTCTAACACATATATATATCCATCTAGAACCATCCATCTAAAAATATCCATTGTTCACCAAATTCATCACACAAAATATCCATCGTTCACCAAATTCATAAATTCAGAACTATTTAAGATCATTGTCTTAATTTAAAAACTATTGTGGCTTTCTACTGCATCTCTTCATTTATTTGCATTTTCCTTTTCAGAATAAGAAGTTCTCCTCTCCTCTAGCCATTGTCGATGCTCATCTAAGATCCCATCCATAGCCCTGACAGCATCAACAATGGTTTGCATCCTAGATGCAATCATCCTCACAGGTGGTGCGACAAATTCTTCATTTTGAATAATGTTGATTTGATCTTGGATGGTTCTAACATTGGAATTGATTCGTGCTTGCAAACGAGCACCATCAATTTCAAGTGGTGGAGGTGGGGGTTATGAGGTGGAGTGGGTGGAGATGGAGGTGAAGGTGGTGGAGATGGAGGGCGTGGAGGTTGATTGCGAATATTATTGAATCGATCCATGTGATATCTAGAAGATATGAGTGAACCTGCATTAGATTTGTAATTTCAAAATGTAAGATACATGTTTAGGATTTATACCCTTAAACCATTCAATATAAATGGCCTAATTGAATACATATGATAAAAAATAATTTTAAGCCTCATTTATGTCTAAGGCAAGTTACTTGAATGAAAATACAATTAACTATTAATATTAGACAATTTATGAATGTTATAGGGTTTATGGTTTAGAGTTTAACATAGATCCTCTTAAGCCATTCTTGTGGAACAGTTGATTAAGATCCTAAGACAAAATGAATGCTTTAGTGAAGAACATTTTCTTGTGGAACAGTTGATTGAGATAGGTCTTGTTTCAATTGACCAACCTAGATCATGAAATATCATTCATATTATAATCTTGCACAATCTTGTTATTGTTAAATTTGGTTGCCTTGGGCAACTTCACCAAATTTTAAGAACTTATTTGATCCCATTAAGAAATGTCATGTTAGGACCCCTTAATAAATCGATTTATGATTTAGGGTGATAGGATGGCTTAAGGGGATCTATGTCTAGTGAGGTCCTAGGACAAAATAACATGGCTTAAGGGAATCAAATTTGGTGGAGTTGCCTAAGGCAACCAAATTTGATTTTAAGGTCCTAAGACAAAATGAATGCTTTAGTGAAGAACATTTTCTTGTGGAACAATTGATTGAGATAGGTCTTGTTTCAACTGACCAACCTAGATCATGAAATATCATTCATATTATAATCTTGCACAATCTTGTTATTGTTAAATTTGGTTGCCTTGGGAAACTTCACCAAATTTTAAGAATTTTTTTGATCGCATTAAGAAATGTCATACTAGGACCCCTTAAGACATCAATTTATGATTTAGGGTGATAGGATGGATTAAGGGGATCTATGTCTAGTGAGGTCCTAGGACAAAATAACATGGCTTAAGGGAATCAAATTTGGTGGAGTTGCCTAAGGCAACCAAATTTGATTTTAAGGTCCTAAGACAAAATGAATGCTTTAGTGAAGAACATTTTCTTGTGGAACAGTTGATTGAGATAGGTCTTGTTTCAAATATCATTCATATTATAATCTTGCACAATCTTATTATTGTTAAATTTGGTTGCCTTGGGCAACTTCACCAAATTTTAAAAACTTCTTTGATCCCATTAAGAAATGTCATATTAGGACCCCTTAAGACATTGATTTATGATTTAGGGTGATAGGATGGATTAAGGAGATCTATGTCTAGTGAGGTCCTAGGACAAAATGACATGGCTCAAGTGAATAAAATTTGGTGAAAAAATGATGTCTTTAGCCTGTTTAGGGTTTTGAGTTTTGAGTTTAGGGTTTACAGTAATATGATGGCTTAAGGGGATCTTTGTAGTAAGGTTCTACTACAAAATGGCATGGCTTAAGGGAATCAAATTTGGCTTAAGGGGATCTTTGTAGTAAGGTTCTATGACAAAATGACATGGCTTAAGGGAATCAAATTTGGTGGAGTTGCCTAAGGCAACCGAATTTGATTATAAGGTCCTAAGACAAAATGGATGCTCTAGTGCTGAGGGTTTAGATTTTAGATTTCAAGGCTTAGGGTTTAACGAACTTAGGGTAAAGTTTGGGTGGCCCTTGGAATAATGGACTTGCAAGTTAGTGCCTAGTTTATGAATATTTTTTTATTTTATGAATAGATTGACTATTTCCGTAACAGAAACACATAATTATGTGTGATTAAGATTGAGTTTGATGTATATTTTAACTGGATGTTTTTTAATTGAATATAAGATTATTTTATTTAATATTTTTTTCATTAATATTAAACTCACTTAAATGAATTTTATGATATAAAACATGTATAATATAAAATTAGTTAATGTTGAATTGAAAGTATTTTATTTTAGATTGTTTGTAATTGAAAGAACCTAAAAGAACTTAGAAAACAAAAATATGTAGATTATTTAGTGTCTAGGTAACTAGTGCAAAAATTTAAATCCTAGACCAATACTCTAAGTACATATATATGGTAAATCCTAAACCATGGATTTAATCATTTAAAATTTTAAAATTTAAATTAAAATTTTAAAATTTAAATTCAAATTTTTTCATCCCTTACACATTTAATAATACATTATGAGCCAACTAAACTTGCTTAGTATTCAAAGGCATTCAATTGTCTTTATTTTATCATTTAATTACACTTGATCATTATTCACAAATCATTTAAATTTTTGAAAGTACTATATGCTAGGAACACTTCAATAGGAGGACCTAAATTTAATCTAATTATGCATCACTATTTCGAAGTTTGAATACTATTCTCCTCAATCATTTCCATAATCATGAACTTGATCTTATCATGAGGGCTAACCTATGAGAACATGACAATTGAGATCCAACACTCACCCCTAGGTGTTTTTAAATGCCACTACTTAATAACTTAAATCTTCATTTCTAATAGAACTAATTTCTATGTGTCAAGTAACCCTCTCATTTAATTTCACAAAAAATAAATATTATGCATATGTCCTAAATTCTATTCTTTAAATTAATTTATATATTTCTTACCATTATTTTTCTCAAAAATGTATTTAAAAACTATATTTTTCTTCAAAATAGATTATAACTTAAATCTTAATTTCTAATAATTAATTGTTCAAAATCCTCATTTTTTCTCTAATAGAATAGACATCTATATTTTTTAAAGAGAGTTTATTTATTTACCATCCCTAATTTAATTTACATTTCATCAAAATACCACATTTCTTCTTAAGTAGTTCAACTTCAATTCAAGAACCCTAGATCCCTAGATGAAGCTAGATTTTGAATTTAATCCTCACTTAAGGTTTTGAATAGACCCTAGATGAAGCTAGATTTAGAATTTAGCATGTGTTTTAATTTTTAATTTATTTTTATTTCATCTTTTTAATAGATTGATTATTTGACCTAAAATTAATTATCAAAATTCATATAAAAGATAGTTCTAAATGAAAATTCATATAGCAATAATGTACTCATTTCACAAAAAATGGAATTTTTTTCTAATCTAATTATAATTTAACATTGAAACTAAAATTTAACATATCATTTTATCCATACAATGCAAATCAAATTTAAAACATTTGAGAAATGCAAAATAATTTTCTTGAGCTCGAATATTAGGGTTTTCAAAATCAAAATGATTTGTTCGATTTCAATTTAGGGTTTTAGCAATTTTTATTGTTTCAATTCAATTCAGGGTTTCAATTTCTAAGCAATTAGGGTTTTTAATACAATTTTTTAGTTTCAATTCAAACTAGAGTTTTGAAATTCTTTTTTTTTTGCTTTGATTTGAATTTGAGATTTCAAAAAACTTAATTAGGGGGTTTCTACATTACCATTTTCAATTTATTTCAATTTCTAGGGTTTTGAAATGCAATTTTTTTTGTTTCTATTGAAAATCTTCACAATTTGACGTATTTTTTTAATCTATTTCTACAATTTCTCATTTCAAAAATAACATGAAATAAAATTCTTAAAAGTTAAATAAAAATTGAAATAAACATGCTAGAAACAGTAAATTTATCAACAATTTCAATTTCGAATGTAAAAATGCAAAAAAAAGAGGAAGAGTTCAGGTACCTGGAGGTCTTCTGGGAGTTGTTGTCGCTCTCAAACCAGGATCCTGTGTGTGCAGCTGAAAATGAATATTTCTTCATTTAAAAAATTAAAATAGCCTTACGAAACGGGATCTCATTTCCTCTCTGCGGGTTTGGGACCCTCTAGCAAACGAGATCCCGTTTTTCAAAAAGCGGGATCCCGTTTGTGATTCAAGCTCAGGATATCGAACCAAAACGGGATCCTGATTTTTCGCTTAGCCGATTTCTTTTTTTCGGCTAAGGCTAAAATGTCCACATTTCGTGGACCCAACTTTGTGCATTTACCCGTCACTAATAGGGGACCTCATCCCAAGTTTCAACATTCAGCAATTACACCCGAGTGGAGTTTGAACCTTGATGGAAAGATAACACCACAAAAACTTAACCGTCATACTATGCCACTATTGACATATTATGTCTATGTTGTGTATATTAATTAATAGTCATTTTTTTTTTCAGTGAAAGGCACAAGGCCTATAATTATATTGATTAAATTATGCACTTATACAAGAACTACAAAATATTCAAAATAATTGTATCTGTTGCACTAGCTAAACATATTTTTGATGAACTAATAGCCACTAAAGATTAACAAAATACATATATCTACTACTATTCTTGCATAATTTTCTATGCATGAAAACATAAGTTTGAAAAATACTTAAGACTTAACAACCGTATATACAACTATGGGTGGTTAATAGGAGAAATAAAAAACTATGTCACTATCATTGTTCCTTGCTTCCATATTCATGATAAATGTTTCTTCAACTATTTTCCTTATATATATTGATGCATGAGTGGAAGTGTGTAGGTTAGAATTCCATGAAAAATGTAAATTGGAGGTTGTTAATAAACCATTGTTGTGATTTTCTAGTATACCTTGGCCGATACTATGAGAGGGTTAAGGTCTTCTTGTGTAAATATACATATGCAAATTTGTGTTGATTATTGTGTAATATCATTTAATATATATTTTTTTAAAGTGATATTTGGTTAGGTTATCTTTAGTGAAAAAATTCAGATTTGGACTTAAATGGATAATTTAGGGGTCTTTTATTAGGAATTTCTTCATTATTTGGTAAAATTAAACCTCTATTGTGATAACCTATGAGTTGGTTTCATGTGGGAATGTATATTATGTGTTTTAAAGTTTTCTAGGGCCTTGAAAAGTGACTTAGAAGATTTGTGATGAATCTGGAAAATAAAATCTAATTTGGAGAAACAAATTCAACACCTATTCCCTACGCTAAATGAATTTAGACAATTGTTTTTGGGTAAAATTAAACACCTATTGTGATAAACTATGAGTTGGTTTCATGTGGGAATGTATATAATGTGTTTTGAAGTTTTCCATGGCCTTGAAAAGTGACCTAGAAGATTTGTGATGAATTTGGAAAATAAAATCTAATTTGGAGAAAAAAATTCAACAACTATTCCCTAGGCTCAATGAATTTGGAGAATTTTTTTTATTTATATTTTCCTTGAAGTTATATTAAGGGGTGACCTTTATATTTTTGGGATGATTTCAATTTTTCAAAATCAGGAGGAAGGGCTTGGTATCTTAGAGAGGAGGGAAGGTTAAAGAATTTGGGATCAAGGCTTCATCGAACTTGGTTCAAGCACATAGGTAGACATTTGAGTCTATTTTGGAATGTTTAAATGTTTTTTTTATAATGATAATAGAAGGCTTCTAATTTTTTCTAAACACTTTTTTATGTGTTGAAATTTTGTGTTATGTGTTAATTTTATTTGATTTGTTCACTTTAAGTATGAAGGTTATTAGGTATGGATCTTCCATTTTGAGTTAATATCTATCCATGTATTAGGATTAAGAAAGGTTTGGACCCTCTCTTGCAAATCTAAAAACACAAAACAAAAAATCCTACTTCCTTCATTTCCTTAGTAACCTGAATGCAAAGAAAAGTAAAATCAATGGAGGGTTTGTAGTGCCCAATCTATAAAAAAAATAGAATCATGCAAACAAACAAAAAATCTTCAGATTTGTAAAGAAATAAAAATATATATACCCTAGGGTTTTGAATTTATCAAATCAATAATCAAATCAAACCATGAATTCTCAGTGAAGTTACAGATGCACATGTATTCATTATTTAAGTATAGTCTCTGAAAATTAGAAGGAAATGCATATTAACCCATTCTTTTAAAAGTAATTTGGTCCTGACATAAAGGATTTTGGAAAGAAAACTCTCCTTTCTTCTTACAAACACAAGACAAATAAATCATTCTTCCTTTTTCCTACAAACACAAGACAAAGAAATCATTCTTCCTTCATCTATTTGATAATCTGAATGCATAGAAAAGTAAAATTGATGGAGGGTTCGTAGTGCCGAATCTATAAAAAAATGGAATCATGAAAAACAAAAAATATTTAGATCTACAAAGAAATAAAAAAATATAGGCTAGGATTTTAATTTATTAAACTAATAAGAAAATGAAATAGGAAATAGAATAATCTTTGTTAAAATACATAAAGAAGAGAGAGAAAATAAAAGGGGTAGAGGAAGATGAAAATTCCTCCTTCTTGAAGCTTTTCCAGTTTCAACTCCTCTTTGGATCTACAATAGGAAAAAAAAATAGAGGATAAGAGAATTTGAAATCAAGGAAATTCATAATTAGATTGGAGAATAGATTTGTATAAACTCAAAAATGTAGAGGGTTGGAATTCAATCCATGGATTCTCTGTGAAGTTGTAAACCCTCATCATCTCCATGCAAACAAACAAATAAAAGAATAGAGAAATACAAGAAAACTTTTCTGAAAATAAATAGTTTGAAAAGGAAAAGAGGTTTTATATACTTTTAAATTGTGAACTAAAATTATATTTTAATTTAATTAGAGTGCAGGGAAAGTTTCCTTATTCACCTAATTGATCCTTAATTTGAGGCTTTTTCATTGTGTTGTGAATTGGAAATTTCTTATTTGTTAAATAATTTTAGTTATTTTTATTTAATTGTTATAAATGTATGTATTTGTTTATTTTGGAAGTTAATTAAATTTAGAAAATTCGAATAAGGGGTAATGCTTGTAAATTTGTAATCAAATAGTTTAATATTTAGTTTCTATTTTTATTTTTATTGTGTGAAATCAAATCCCTATAAAATAGGAAAGATTATCTCATATGATAATTTAGAAGTGTACTTTAATTTAAGTTTTATTCTATTATTTTAATAGTGTGAATCCAAATCTCTATAAAATAAATTTTATTTATTTTTTCTTAAAATATTATCCATGGAATTCAATCCTAATCCAATACTACCTATCCTAAATGACAACTAAAAATAGACTAGCATACCTATATTTAGAAAAATCTATGTAAAATACGCCGAGAGATATCTTCTTCGAGGTGCATGTTTTAAATTAAATTTACAACATATAAATACAATAGGGAAGGATAAAATAAAATATTCAAATAGTATTCACAAAATATTTTCAAAATTGAATTTAGTCATAGATAAAATGTATAAATATTTTTCAAACAAATAATATTTCAAAAATATTTTCAGTTGGTTAACCATTTGTGCACTGGGAACTGTCCATTTTCACTATCATGAAGAATAGTTCGAACTTTAATTGTCACATTGGATTTAACGGCATGCAATGTAGGTATCCCATAGTGTGCAAGTAACAACTTGAATGATGGCATGACCCGATGCACTGTGAATATGATGAAGTAGTTGAACTTTAAAGTAGCAAGCAACCATTCCTCAGGTGGTCCCGTGTGATAACTAATCTGTGATTGTCCCTTAAGAAATCTCATGAATTTCATACTGAGCTCATCACATAGAGTGTATTTTTTAATGGTCACTGTTGGCTTAATAGTGACCTTCCAAATGCATCCTGCAAGGTAAAGATCTCGAACCTCATGGTATAGACGAACTGACCAATCACAGAAATCTACAATTTCAATCTGAAGATTGTTAAATTTTACATCTAAGTTCATTTTCACCTTGGATTCATAGAGAAAATTAAAGTACATAGCATAATTATCAAATTCTTTTTGACTGGTTTTTGGTCCATTATTGTTAATTATGTTCACCATCTTCTCTCTCAACCAATAACGAACACTCAACTCCTCTATACGAAGGAGGACATTGAATGGAAGACGCCAATGATACTTCGACAACCAAATGGACACCCATGATGTATGCACATTATGTGACATCTTCCACACCTATTGGAAAAACATTATTTACTTTGTCAATAGGCTATAAATAAGAAAAAATATGTGTTTTCCAACTAATGAGAAGATTGCATATAAGAGAGTAAACATTAAGCAAATTTATGATATCAAAGAAACTCAAAATATATTAAATTCAAGTACTAAAAAAATATTGAATATGTGAGAAGCATATGAAACATACCAATTTTTTAAAATTATGTAGTGAAATATGAAGAATCCATGTGGGTACCAAATGAATTTTAGATTTACTACAACTCATTAGAAACATTTGAAAAGCATCATAATTGTGTTACATTAGGAACATGTGTTTGTTTAATTTTCAATGCATTAAACATGTCAGAATTGAAAGTAGCATAAAACTAAAAATCATATAAATACATTACATTTAGAAATTTGAGTATACTCATTGAAACAAAATTGAAGAAAATATATTACATCAATTATCTTCTAAAATTTTTAGTCTATTTTCTTCAGTCTTTCTCTTGGAAAGTTGTCTATCCTTTTTCATTTTCTCATAACGGTCATATGTGAATGGTGGCATAATTCTTAGGCCATCTAGAGACTTTACACGAGATATGGCAACAAATGTCAATCCTGTTCTTTCTCTTGGTCCAATATCAATAGTGGCTTTTGAAAGAGTCAGACCCTGTGATTTGTGAATTGTCAATGCCCAAGCCAATCTTAATGGAATTTGGATTGTCCTCCCCCTCTGTATTGTTGTAATTGGAATTGTTTTTGGGTTACAGTCATCAAACGGTATTCCTGAATAGCTGTCAAACTCAACCATTACATATGTTGGTGGTTCTGGTGGACCACTTCCAGGTTTGTATACAATATTTCGAATATATCCTAAAGCTCCATTGACAAGACCTGCTTGTATCCAAAGATTCGAAGTCAACATTACCCTAGCATCCTTACTGATCAATAATTCTAGATCAAGCTCATCATTTGAGCATCCTTCTCCTGCATTAATACTTCCTGATTTTGTTGCAACACTACGTGCAACAGGATGCTTCAATGAGTATAACATTTTTTTGTTATGGTTATGAACATTATCATTTGTTGAGAACAAATGAACACCATTGTCAAACTCCTCATTGCTTGTTGCATCAATGGTAATAGTGGTTCTTGTCATAAGTAATCTCCAATCATCAATTGTTGGGTTTGCATCTCTAAGATTTGTCAAAAGTTGACGAAATCTCTGTTGGTGGATGTTTACTCCATCTTGTCTAAATACTTTATCTAAAGTAACCACAGTTTTGAATTCTTCCCATAGAAACTTAGCTCTTCTATTGCTATCATATGCTGGTCTATCATTAACAGGAGGCAACTGACCCAAATCTCCAACCAAAATCATAGATATACCTGAAAGATAAACAATGAAATTTGTTATCGATACTATATACCTTCATATCTATAGAAATTTTATAACGACCATTATTTGTATTAGAATATAAAATAGCCATTTTTGTTAAGCATAATCATGTGTATACCTGCAAAGTTAATGTTTGCATTTTGGGGGAATGCTTGTCGAAGTCGAGAATCTATGTTCTCTAGCATGTTCTGACCAATGAAGCTCATTTCATCAATCAAAATGTACTTGATGTGTGTTATCTCTTCTTGAAAGCTTGTTAGTCTTGCTCCTTCTAGTTGAGAAAAATCTCTTATTGGGATTCTCAATTTTGAATGCACTGTGGATGCTCCTATGTTGAATGCTGCAACTCCTGTTGGTGCAAGTAATAGAAGGGGAGAACGACTCGGAATCGCTGCATTTTGAAGGGCTTGACTAATAGCACCAATTAGATATGACTTTCCCGTTCCTGCTATTCCTTGAATTATCATCAGCAAGGGTAATGGATTCTGATTATTATGGTAGTGTGCCATAATTATGTTGAGCGCCTTTCTTTGTTTATAACTGAGGTTTGCATAGTCTTTACACTGTGGTATGTCATCATGTATGAGACACCCATGATCTCTCATGCTGCTTATGAAATTCATTGCTTGATTTGTGTACACTTCACCTTGGTATTCATTACACCAGTTTGTTTGTCTATCAACATCTCTTCTACCCAACATATCTATTTCAGAAACTTTGATATTCTGACCATTATGTAGTCTGGATATTATTTCCCATTCATGCTCTGTAATATTCTGTTGAATAGCTTCATTGACTTCAATTTCAGAATCACTGATGTTTTCAAAAATTTCTACAGTTTCTCTTCTCTCCACGTGCCAAGGGTTATAGTGAAATGACTCCCAATTTTCTATTATGGAAGCATTATCATGACCAATATCTCTTTCAACATCACGAAATGGTTTGTACAACAATAACTCTGATAAGCAAAAGTCAATCCATTTTTTTGACTCACGTGGAGGAATGGATAAAAACCTAGGAAATACTCTGACAATAGCAGTTGTTTGTCTTGGCTCCCATTTGTTATTTCTTCTTCTTTTAATATTATATATCCATGATTTGGTTGCATCAATGAGTGCGACAGCTTCCATAGAAAAAGGCCTTGTTTTATATCCGTCTATGAAACTTTTTGACTGTTCTTAATTGTTCTCTTCATCATTTACACTTACAGGTTTGAACACCTCACGTGATACATTTAGATTGAAAAATCTTTTGCTACTCTCTACCAATGGAAGCTCTAGTAGCATGTGGCATGTTTCTTGAGGTCCAATGTCTCTTTCTATAACAGTCTCTGTCTAAATCAGCCTTCTATGCATCAACATCTGGTGGTATGTTTCAGAGCTTTTCTCTGCTTTTGCTACATACTTTGCAATATATTTGATCACAGCATGTTTGGAAAGAACAGGTTGCCAATCTATATTTTCTCTCCACAATTGCAATATGTAGTGATTGTGTGAGTTTACCCTATCTTCATTTCTGGCTGGCTCAAAAAAAAATTCACCCTTTTCTATGTCTTCATATAATTTGGATCCCTCTAAATTCAATGGCCAGGGAACATTATACCTAAAATCAATACAAATATGTTATCAATTTTAGTGCTTGAGAATTATATTATATTTCACATTGATATAAGTTTTTAACTTGTTTAAATAGTTACCTGCAAACCATTGTTCCTCTCTTTTTTCATAGGCATGCACCTTCCCTACACATTGTGTGTCACTTTACACAATTTAGGACCTCTTCATAGTCAGGGTCAACATCTATCTCTGCAAGTTGTCTTGTATCTCTAAGACATGGATGCTAAGAAAAATTTTGGAATGCCTTCAGTTGGAAATAAAAATATATTAGTTATATTATAGACTACAAATAGTTTATTTAATATATTGAATGTATACGTCCAATTTTTTTAAACATACCTGCATGTTTTGTTGATGTGGATCTTCTCTAGGATTCCATGCATGCACAATAGAATGGAAATATCTTTCAGCACTTTTGCGTTGCTCTTCATTTGACCAGTCAATAATGTCCATATTCGGTGCTCCATGTATCCATATGAATCCATGTACATGTGGTGAGCCCCTATGTTTCCACTCATATCTGCATCAGTAATCTTTAACATTCATATATTTTTCCAGTATTTCTTTTCTGAATATTGAATGTCTCAAGTGCATGTAATGTGTGACTATATGAGGATAGTCAATGACATTTTTTTTCACCAATTTTGAGCCTCCTTGGAGAATAGACTTGTATAAACTCAAAAATGTAGAGGGTTGGGATTCAATCCATGGATTCTCTGTGAAATTGTAAACCCTCATCATCTCCATGCAAACAAACAAATAAAAGAATAGAGAAATAAAAGAACAGAGAAATACAAGAAAAGTTTTCTGAAAATAAATAGTTTGAAAAGGAAAAGAGGTTTTATATACTTTTAAATTGTGAACTAAAATTATATTTTAATTTCATTAGAGTGCAGGGAAAGTTTCCTTATTCACCTAATTGATCTTTAATTTGAGGCTTTTTCATTGTGTTGTGAATTGGAAATTTCTTATTTGTTAAATAATTTTAGTTATTTTTATTTAATTGTTATAAACGTATGTATTTGTTTATTTTGGAAATTAATTAAATTTAGAAAATTCGAATAAAGGGTAATGCTTGAAATCAAATAGTTTAATATTTAGTTTCTATTTTTATTTTTATTGTGTGAAATCAAATCCCTATAAAATAGGAAAGATTATCTCTTATATGATAATTTAGTAGTGTACTTTAATTTAAGTTTTATTCTATTATTTTAATAGTGTGAATCCAAATCTCTATAAAATAAAATTTATTTATTTTTTCTTAAAAATATTATCCATGAAATTCAATCCTAATCCAATACTACCTATCCTTTGCTGTAAACAGAAATGGCAACTAAAAATAGATTAAAAAAAAGTTTTACTTGTCGACATTAGCACCTTTACATACATATGTACACGATATTAACGAAAATAAAGAATTTAGGCATCCACTGCCACATCAATTGGCCATCTAAAGGCCATCTAATGTAAGAACTTTGTGGCTCTGTTCCCTTGGTGGCGAAGGGAGAAAGAAAATTATAGGTGAAGATACTCCTTTCATATTACACACAGTAGGCTCGGATCACCTCCACAATTGAGCATTTTCCCATTTCAGACACGTACACATCTCACAACAGACGATTCATCCGGTGCACTTTGACCTTCATTTGAGCGGTTTAGAGCTGCAGATACTTCTTGCCTGACAGATCGTTGTAGCTCCAACTGCATATCCATACAAGCCTCCAACATCTTGAATAGCACCTTCTATGTCCACAACTTGAGCAGCATCTCCTTGCCAGTCCCTATCTGCATTCTCTGAATCATCTTGTACAGTAGCTTCCTGTGAGTCTCCATCTACACCTTCCATACCAATTTCTCGTGCATCCCTTCTCATTTCGCCAATACCTCCTTCAACCTCCCTCATCTCTCTTCTAAGATCCTGCCCATTTCCAGCTTGATTACTTTCTTGCATCGTGCTCCGATCTTGTAAAGTGTTCTGCAGTTCTTCCAATCCGGACTGATCATTTCTTCAAGTATTGAAGTTATTGGAAATGTTGCTTCCAGCTCCATCAGAATGGTTAACAGCTTGACCACGAACAGTAGTTTTCAATTGTAGTCCAGATACAGTCTTGCGTTGTCTTAACTGGCCCAACTCCCTTGCAGCTGTTGAAGGTGGCCTCTCTTCCTCAGTTCCAGGTTGCGGTGTGCATCCATAAAAGCTTGCCTTCCTCGCAATCTTAGTGCATCCCTCTTCACATGCTCTGCCTCACTCTCCTCCATCTCAGCAACCAATCCACTCTAAGTAACTTCGCGGTGTCTACGTACTAGACCAGGCTGAACATCATGCCTGTGAGATTGTTCCCGCCTGCTACCACGAACATCTCTCTGCTGGCTTGCTGTGCGTACCCACTCTCTGGCTAATCTTACTCTCTCTCTTTCATTTTCACCGAGCAACTCTGTCCTGTGGCCGCTGCCATGAGTCAAGTTAGATGAATTTTCAGTGATGCCATTTGCAGTCATCCATCCCCTTACAATTTGCCTCACCCTCTCTAAGTTCAGGAGATTGTTCCCTACTGACATTCTCTGAATCCAACTGTCTTTCGTCCCAATCTCTATATTCCTCATGCCTGTGTCCAGCTTCAGGAGCCTCATTCTCATTTTGGTCATTACCACCCTATGAACCATGTAATGCCCCACCACGCAACCCTAGAGGAAGTTTCAATTCACTACAAAAGCGTACTAATTTTTTTATTTTTTTTATAGAGTGAATTAAACATACATGTTCATCTATAATTGACAACATCCCCTAAGGCTACGTAACCGAGATTACTAATATCCCAACTAACATACATCAATATATTTCATTGCATTAAACAACACAAGTAATACACATTCATTCAACATAAGTAAATACCAAAATAGGAATAGAATATCCATAACATATATCCATTACAAGAATATTTGATTACAACACTCATTCCCAAAATGAGTCATAAATACATAAGAGTTACAATTACATAAATCCACCTCATAGATACAAGAGGGGTATAAACACCTCATTACAATTTGAAATACAACAGTGCAAGAAATGAATAACAAGATCCGCAATTTGCCCAACTGGATGTCTCGCCTCCATGTACTGAAGATCAATGGGGACCCAACGGTTTATGATGCATGTTCCACCCAAAGTGGTACCCAAAGGCCCACCCACCATGCTAGGAGATAGTAACAACACAACATGGACAAAGAATCTACTACCACTAACCAAAGGCAGACTCATACAGACACATACTGATATAATCAACTAAATGAACTAAACAAGTACAACTCAATTACAACATAGGTACAACACTAACATCACTGACATAGATCACATTGCTTCCAAACATAAAATAGATCAAGTATGTTCAAAGAACCATACACATAAATCAATTAACAACATTTGTCCTACATAGAGTGTCATCGCATAGTAGTAATGAGATCTCCTTTGGGCATTCTTCATAGGCTCCGGCCCGATAATCCTGGTGACCTCAACCGAATCCCGGCCCTCATACTCACTCATGCAGAATCAACTACCTCTCGTACGAACAAGATAGTTGATCTTGCCATTCCAAGCCTTCCCACTCATCCCAAGTCTAAACAAGCCCTTGTGTCTATGAGTGAGGTAAAATTATCTTGATTAGTGAGAAGTTAGTCCTAATCTTCTAAGTACATTACTTTAATTATCACTTGTTTAAATCACTTCTGAAGGTTACCCAGTTTACCTCTTTGGGCTCCGACACCTAACAAAAGCCACTCTTCTAATGGACAACACACAAACAAACTAATCACCAAGGGAATCACAAGTGCATACTACCTAGGCATCAAAAATACTCCAACACAAGGAGAAAACAAATAATACAATCCACTCCAAACATCATGGAGGCAACAAACACACGTAGTCCACTCCTTTCACAGGAGGCACAAAACATCCCCGTTCGTGGAAACAGGGTAAAAACCTGAAAAGACGCCATGCACTACCCAAGGGAAAACAATTGGATGGCATAAAGATTCAACAACCCTCATCCTCCAAGTTCTTCTCGAAGACTTACAATTTTGGACTAACACTAAATCCCAAAACCCACAATGCAACTTGACAACATAGCTACAACAGGCATCCAAGTCATTAATCAAATCTAACATTTGGATTTCTTAAATCCATACTCATTCAATAGAAACAATGACAAAGTCAAAGCACAATAACAGGGTTAACACAAATAATTATAAAACCCTTTTTCCCCAATCACGAATATAAGGAAAAGATAACAACAATAGGCAAAGGAAGAAAGTACGCTAATTTCAGATATTCTAAATCAATATTCTTATCTAATGCTTTTCACAGAAAATTAAACTAATAACCATTCAAATTTCCATTAAATAAATAAATCCCTCTTTTAAATAAATCTTTATCACAAACTTAATAACAATGCATAAAAAGCATTTTAGTTAACCCACTACCTACCTACTTGCATGCATTAAAGTGCCTAACAAAATATTAAAAGATAAATATATAACTCTCATATTTGATTTGAAATTCTAAACTAAATAAAAATAAATAAAATATTACTTAATACTCATTATAGGCCTCTATTTTACAGTAATTACCAGTCTGAGACAAATTAATTAAATTTTGTAACATGTTCACACTCAAACACTAATTTTCCCAATATATGAATAAAATTTATTTTATATTAAATATTATATTTTAATATTTAATATGCCAAAAGTATACAACCTATTTAAATAAAATACATTATAAATAAAACAAAATTACAAAAAGACATGAAATAATAATTAATATAAAAATATGTGGCAAGGGCCGAGCGGGTGGTACCGCCGGTACCCCTGCACAAACTTCCGCTGGCGTACCATCGTTGTCGCCGGTACCCAATACTTGACGCCGACTGTACTAAGTACAGTGGTCGGCGCCTTTTGGGGAGGCCGCACCTCCCATGGGGAGTGTGTCCCCCAAGGGGTGGGCACACTGCCCATGGTAGGTACGTCCTCCCTTGGGAAGGATGCGTAGTGGGGGTTTGACCTCCCCACCTGCCATTAATTAAAGCTTCCCCTCTTTTTTTATATATTTTCTTTTTTTTTATTTTTATTTTTTTTAAATATAAAACAACTTTAATGACATTTTCGAAAATCAAAAAGGTGAATTTATAAAGGAAATCAATGGATTTTTTTCGAAACTTGTTTTTTTTTTTTTAATATTGTTTGTTTCCCAATATTGTCGTACGGACGGTGTTTTTTCTTAAAAGGAGAATAAATTAAATCTTTGACCATACAAAATGATATATATATTTATATGTGGTATATATATATATATATACACAGAATTAAATTACTGGTAAAATCAAGAAAATAATTTAAAATAACCAGTAATAGAATTTAATAATTTTTTCCAGAATTTCTTCCTATATTCGAAAGGTTTAAATTTAATTTCTTTTAAACCATTCCTTCAAATTTTCAACTAATTAAATATAGGAAAATTAAATAGATCTTAATTTTATTTAATTTTCAATGGAGGTTTTCTACGAGGGTTTGAGTTTTTGAAGAACAGATCTGAATATTTTTAGAACGTAAAATCTTCATACTAAAACCTAAATGTTTGAAGCACAAACAAATATTGAATTTCAACAATGAATCTATGAATTATGTTTACTGAATAAAATCCTACAGTAAATTTAACAAATTTTCCCCAAATTTGGATTAATTTAAATTTAGATTCGATTAACAAATCCTATTGCACAATTAATTCAATACAGATTCTTAAACCATTAAATTCAATTGAACAAACAAGAACAAAACCTGGCATCTGAAGCTATAGAAGAAGATGAGTTTCTCTGATACAAGCCTCCTCCAAGAATTTCCTCAACGTGCAACAAATCTAATCCAAAATCCAAAAAAATTGATTCAAACCCTTCTTGTGCAAATTCTCCAAAAATCTTTCAATGCTCTGAAAGATGAATTCTTTTCCCAAAACTTCTCTCTCTCAAAATGAAAACATGCATTCTACATAAATCAAAAATATCTAATACAACCCTAATTCCCTTTCCATGCAAAGTTGAGAATTAGATATTTCTTTTCTTTTCTATTTTCGAAAACCCAAATTGAATTTAAAATACAATTTCAATTTCCTTTCAATTTCTAAATGTAATTTGCAAATATCTTTAAATTTATTTTTGATTTGATTTACTTTAATCCAATAAACTTAATTAATTAATTTTAATTATTTAATAACTAAATTCAACCCTTTTGAGATTAAAATTTAATTAATTAAATAAATTAAATTCTATTAATAACTTTAAATATAACTTCTAAGCATAACTTTAATTTAATATAAAATAATCACTACTTTAACCCAATGCAATTATTCTAAAAATTCATTTAATAAACAAGCACCTTTCAAAATCAAATATTAAAATAAGGTACACCATGACTCAACAAACAAGATTGACGACACACTAAGGCTAGGGCGTAGACCTGACACATGTTACCTAGCTACTATCTCCCTTTCAACTTAACCATTGGATCAACACGCTCAAACCTGTGAAACCAAGTGGAGTCGATGTCATGTACCTGCAACCTGAAACCAAGCTAGCAACATCATACAGTATATCTAGCATATAATACACACCATGAAGACGAAATCACGAATTCGCAGGGCGCTCACAAGCAAGTGATGCAAACCCGTCCCCTTTACCAATACACTCATAAATACTGACACTTCCACAATACATCCAATATTCTTATATGCACTAACATGTTATATCACTAACATCATTACACCATTAAAACATGTAAAACAAATCATCAAATAAATCAAATCACATCACATAGTATAGTCTATCGCTCAATGAATAGTAACCAAATAGACACATAAGATAAAGTATTTGAATATCCAGAAACATAAATCAACGCAAAACAAGGACACACTGTCCAATCCAGAAAGCAAAACGGAGGGGTGTTACAAACCATTCATTTTGCTGATTTGGTTGATGCAACAAAGTATGCTCCCTTCCACCTATATCAGCTCTCTTTGGGTTTCTGCAATCTCTGAGTGAGCCATTCTTGCTCTCATTCTTCCCCTAGCACGATCAGCTCTTTCATCCTCCCTCTCCATTCTGTCTTTCCATTGTAATGATCATCTCCTGAGCTTGTCGTGCAGCCCATCTAGTCAAGATCCTTGATTGATGTCTTCTTGCAGCAGAGGAGTCTGTCAAATCTTCTTCTATTTCAGATCTGCGCCTTCTGTGCACATGCTCATCACCTTCCTCCTCTTCATCGTCATCATGGTCGACCACTGATTCCACTATCGTGAGCAGAGCTGCATGATGCAAGAGTCATGCAGGTATGGAAATTCTGCATGAGCATCAGACATTGACTGGTCTTCTGTTAATTGATTTATATCCTCTTTTTCAGCAACTGTTGACGATGGATCATGTTAGCAAATCTTTCATCTGCACTGATCGATCCGGACGCCATTTTTACCAAGTTCTCAAAATTCGATCAATGTTGAAAACGCACAAAATTGAACAACATCCCTGCCGAATCAACTAAATTTAAGCTTCTCGCCCCGAAATTCGTCCAAATCAACTCCAACTGAGGCTCGATCGCGGTGCACCAGATCGCGGTGCGGAAAATAGATTTTTTTTTTCATCCCTAGTTAATTGATTTCTTAGCATTAATCTACATGTGATTTAATTGTTAGATGTGGACATTAATGTTTTATTTGTAAATTTAAATGGTATAATTAAATTTGAGATTTATTATTTATTTATTTCACTAGTTGCATCAAGTTGATATCGAATTACCACTTCTACTTAGGAAGTTTAGGAGGATTAATATAAACATGCTTTTACATTACAATGTTGTAAATAATAACATTGACACCTCGTTTAATATTGTTTTACTTGAATAATATGCTCATATTCATTTACATATTTTCTGTGTCTTTGTGTTTGTCCAATTCTTTATGTGTGTACAAATGGGCATTAGACCTCTAGGTTCAATACAAATTGCACTTATGTATTAAATAATATAAGTATTTACAAGTGGAATAATATAGATAAAATAATTATAATATGTCCAAATGAATTATATAATACAGCTTCAAAAAATATCATACATATTGCATACAATGATCATATCTCTTGTATGTTCCTTTTGGTCTCATTAATACTTCTAAGGCTTACAAGTGGCCTTAGATATTGCATGCAAAATTAGCCACTAGGAGGTGTCATTTTCATGCACACTCCCTCTTAATAGTAGTTCCTTCATACAAAGCATTGATATAAATTTAGAAAATTTGGTATTGCACTACATAGATAATTCCTTTGTGAGTACTAGTATTCATATCCAATTATCCTTGGCCATATTATATCTACTATTGATAATCAATCTAATATAATTGGAGAAAAAGTTATGATATAAATTTTTTCTTTGAATTATAATCCATAAACTTCATTTTTTATTACTAGATGTTTGAACATGATTCTTTAGCAAGAGTAAATAAATTTGGTTATTATAAAATGATAATTATATACTAATAATCTCACTTTTAGTGGGAGCGTCAAGCTTGAAAATAATATTGAAAAAAATAAATACTCATTTAGAAATAGGTCCCCAATCATAATAACGTACCCACAATGAATGGGTACCGATTATGCTTTGGGGTCCTATGCCTAAAAAATTACCAACCATGAATGCATATCCATTTTATAAGAGTACTCATAAAGCATTTTTCAAAGCTATGCGAGCTCATTTTCACTTGCATACACAACAAGAGTGGGTTTTGGACGACTCTTCATAATGGGTACCCACTATTGTGACCCTACCCAATACTTATTTATAGATCTCCTCCCCCCACATTGTTAGTTATTAGTGCTTTAGGTAGGTTCTTAAAGATTTTATTGAAATTTTTAATATTTAGGATTTAGGGTTTGGGGTTAATAGGTATTAGATTTTTCGTGTATTTTTTTAAAAATAAAATTTAGGGTTTCATTAAGATGTAGGCTATTTGACTCTTTTAATAATTCCTAGGAAATAAATGGATCATTTAAACATCTTATTAACTATGTATCTAGAAATGGTTTTAGAATAAAAGGTAAGATAAGAAGAAAAAAGTCAAAATCATAATCTTAACTCCCCCTATTGAAAAGGAGAAATATATCCCAAATATTCACCTATAATATGCCTCCTTCACTATCATGTAGCCTAAAGAGAAATTATCCAAATTAGGTAACACTATACCCTACTCACATTTTTTTAGTTAAGAGTTAGTAAATGGTCAAGTTGAAAAAATATGTGAGGTATTCCTTTCTAACTATTCCACCTCATTTGGCACAACTCATTTTTTTCTAGAAGGTTACTTTTGAGAAACAGCTTTTAAGTTCACCCAATAGTTATGATGATAGAGTTTGAACCTCGCATTTTTCCAAATTCCCTATTTTTGTGGTGCACCTCTACTTGGAACTTGTTATCACTTGCTCTAAACTATTTGATTTCATCCCACATCCTAACATTTATGATTATTACTGGAACTAGTGTAAATATTCACCCTCTATAGTTACTATAAGGAATATGTTTTGGATTTCCTCTTAGCTCTCTAAACTGTAATGTGAACAACCTAGCTATTGTTTAGGAAAATATTCCTAATAAAATCCTAATTTCTTATAATCTATTCCTAAAACCTTATGCAATAGATAGAAAAGCCTACAAATATAGTCTCAATTTCTCTCTATCCCTTAAAGGGTTTAAATCTAACAAGGTCTATGACATGTATAGAATATGGTCACTTTTTTGTCCCCTTCTTGCAAGGAATGAGGAATGATAAACATGTACCTAAAGAAAATTATTGTTTCACATATCCTTTATAATAGTATTACCACCAAAATTATCCATCTTTACTCATCCCAACACCCAAAAGATAAAATTTCCACTCAATTGTAGAACCTAAAGGTCACCAAAATCATCCATTTTTACTTATCCCAACACCCAAAAGATAAAATTTCCATTCAATTGTATAACCTAAAGGTCACCAAAATTTGTAAATATCCTTCCATGCTCACCCATATGCTCATACACCAATTCTACTATCTATACCTAGAGATTGATCCAAAGTGATCCCATGGAGCCCTAGGATATGATTCATTCATTATTTATATCTTCCCGTCCTATAAGCAACAATTAATATTCCTTCATGTTTTAATTCCTCATGCACTCTCTCTCTCATCTCAAATGAGGAATTTCCTAGAGTAACTAATATTATGTGACCACTATATTTTTTGTACATAAAAGAGACCAATTTTTAGTATTGACCACACATGTTAATAGTGTTTCTTTTTTTTTCAGGTTCATATAAAAGCTTTAAATTGTGGTTCAATATATAAAATATATAAGAGAGAAGGGGATCCAAATTACTATATCAATGCCTATAAAATATTTATTTGTGAACTCATCCCTTAGAATTTTCTACTAACTATTATATTTCCCAAGATTCTAGAAGAAATTCTATTAAACTAGTATTATGAGTTACCTAAGTGGTCTATTCACACATTTTTACAACTAGTGGATGAAATATTTGAAAGCATTTCACATAAAAAAGCTTCTCAAAATTGACATCCAAAATTTTCTCCACATTAGATAGGAGCATGAAAAATATATAGTACACTTCATCACTCAATGCAAGTTTGTTCTCTATGCTAAAAGTAGTACCTCATATGCATATTTTATTACCTCATTCTCAAGAATTATAAGATCAAGAAAATAATCCTTGTATCCATCCATTTAATTTCCTCACACTCATCTTTTTTTTTCATGAGCTTAGTATTTTCCTCTCTAAAATATTCAAAGGTTAAACACATGATGTAAATTAATAACAATATTCCCAATCCTAAACCATTGCTATAAATATTTTCATCATAGACAAGGATACTAGGTATAACATTATCATGGGATGACCTTGGGTTAAAAGGATGAAATATATCCCATATAGACTCTTTGAGGCATTTCTTCTTCACATAAATAGTTCCATGATACTAATGGATATCAATATTCCATTAAATCCTCTCATGTACCTTCTTTAAGAAAAATTTCAAAGTTTCCTAGCCTTATCAAGTCACTAATTTGATCTTCATGGCTTTTTTTTTGATAAACACAATCAAGCCCCTCTTCCTTATGTTAATTATTATGATGGTACTAATTTTATACACACCTACTACCATGAGGTAGGTGAACCTTCATCATTCCCAATTCTAATCCATTTGTATAAATATTTTCATCATAGACAAGGATACTATGTATCATATTATCATGTGATGATCTTGGGTTCAAAGGATGAAAACTATCCCATATACACTATTTGATGAGTTTTTTTATTCTTCATGTAGGATAGGTCCATTATACTAAAAAATATCAATATTCCATTAAATCCTCTAATTTACCTTCTTTAAGGAACTTTTCAAAGTTTCCTAGCCTTATCAAGTCACTAATTTATTTTCATATCCACATTGTTTTGATAAACACGATCAAATACCTCTTCCTTATATTAATAATTACGATGGAATTAATTTTGTACACACCTATCACCACCAGGTAGGTGGATCTTCATGTCATTCCCAATCCTAAACCATTGGACTATAAATATTTTCATCATAGACAATGATAATAGGTATAACATTAATATGTTAGCCAACAATAAAATATAGTAATTATAATAGTTGTAAATGTGGTAAGCATATACAAGCTTAAAATCATGGATACTTTATGAAAATTGGTACCATATTAATAATGCTTAGATGGGTGATCAACTCTACTAGGTTGTAAAGAAGGGTAAGCAAGATACCACATTGATGATGATTTGATGAAAATTACCTAGTATTTTTCATGTTTCCAATAGATACATCAATGACAATCTCCCCCTTTGTCATTAAAGGCAACATGAATCAACTCTTATCAATGTCTTCTCCCCCTTTTATATCAAGGGAAAAGGGTGAAAACTTATTTTCTATTATTTTCTCACCCTTTATACTTTCCTTTATTTCTCCTTCTCTCCCTTTAATATGTATATAATATTTTACCTAACTTACTCACATACTCCTATATGAAGATTGATGACAAGGACCATTGCAAAGGGGAGAGATTGAAAAACAAGGTTCTTGGTGTTCAACTACAATATCTCTGATTTGATATGCAAAGAACTCATATTATTGGAGGTATAACACCTTACAAATCTCCACTTACATCAACATTTAGGAGGCATACTATAATAATTCTCTGCGTGGTTGAACTTTACTTTGTTGATTCTTTGTCTCAAAGAACTAATGAATCCTTCAAGGTCATAAGTTCTTGCCCCATAATATTAAATTATAATCCTCCATAAAAATTATAGGATGTCGTATCTCCCATATTTATCGATAGGGTAACAATCTAGCTAACTGCTTTTCCAACTTAGGGGTTTCTTCAAGGTTTAGAATAGGTACCAAGGGTAATGTGTTAATCCACTTTAGTAAAATTGGAACCATAGGTATAAAATTATTGGTATTTGCATTAAGAATTGAGGCACAAACCTATGCATGTAAATGATTATATTTTGTAGCTTTAATCCACTTTAGTAAACTTAATTTGTTAGGATACTTTGTGAAAAGATAAATGGTGATCAATATGTGTCAAGAATAAGGAAGTTGATTATTATAGAAACTAGATGATCTTCTTTGTACCAACATGCAAAAATTGTAGCAAGATATTTCCATCCTTAATCCATAAAGTTATTCTATTATAAATAATTAATTAATATGGCTATCCATATAGTGATAGTTAAAATGAGTATTAATGATCTTGAAATAGAAAGAATTTATACTTATGTATTAAGCTTCTCACCAAAGATACATGCTTTAAAACATGATTTTAATCTTGTATCTATTTGTTATGGCATTGAATTCGCCCCAAGAATTATAATAGCCTAATTGATTAATTATTAATTTGTTTGATTTGTCAGTCATGTTTTAAAGTTGAGATTTCAAATGATAACCATCATATTATGGAGCGAAGTTGGAGATCAATGGCCAAAATTTAAAGCTACATTCTTCCAACAACTAGAGGTAGTGTAAAATGTTAGAAGAATTAGTCAGATGGTGGAAACTGACATAAATTATGAAATTAATTGTTGTAATCGCTCCATTTGCAAGCCTTGATTGGTGATGAGATGTGAAGATGGTGGGACAAAGGAAAAGGTGTTAAAAAAATAAGATATGGCTTCTTCATGCAAGGAATTACATTTAAAGAAAATCAAATCTAGGGTTTGGTGTATGCTAAATATAGAAAATATAGTGAATTAGGTTTGTGGTGCATGGTTTGAGGTAAGAATGCTTTTTGGTGAAGAAAATAATAAGATGAATCAATCAAAAAGAAGTGTAGTATAGTTGAGAATACTAAGCAAGTGAATGAAGCAAGAAGATACCGAGATTGTAACACAAAAAAAATAATATATGGTTTGCATTCAAACTAGAAAAGGTGTGGAACATAGTTGAAAAATGGGAGAATAGCATAGAAAATAAATGAGTTGTTGAGATATCAACAATAGAGAGAATTCCTGCAAATAAGCAAAGAATAATTTGAAATCAATTGTAATTAGGATTTTTTCCTCCAAAATCTCATTGTAAATTTGATTGGTTGACCTACCATTAGAAAGCTAAGTGGGTGCTTAGTTAGGGAATGGGAGATTCCTGAGAGTTGGTGCTCTTAAAACAATGGATTGGTGTTTTCTTTGGGTTGGTACCCTTCAAATTTGTAACCAATGAGGTTCTATTGTAAGGATGGATTAGGATAGTAGATCCTTGCAACTATTCTTACCATGGTCTTTACCCTATTGGGTTTTCCATGTATATCTGATATTATGAGCATTTGTGTGTTTGCACATGATCTCTGCATATTTATTTAATCTAATTTAAAAGGGGTAAGAGAATAAGTTTTTACAAGAATTTGTGCCTAAGAGTTTGTGTGTTTGAAAGAATGCTTCTTGGTGAATAAAATAATAGATAAATCAATCAAAAGGAAGTGTAGTATGGTTGAGAATACTGAGAAAGTGAATGAAGTGAGAAGATACCGAGACTGTAACACAAAAGATATCATCTATGTTTTTCATTCAAAATAGAAAAGGTGTGGAAGATAGTTGAAAAAGGGGAGAAGAGCATAGCAAAAAAATGAGTTGTTGAGATAGCAACAACAAAGAGAATTCTTGCAAATAAGCAAAGCATAATTAGAGTAGTTGTAGAATAGGGACCTATTTAACATATCTAGAGTTGGATTCAATTGACTCAATTATAATTAGGAGTTTTTTCTCCATAATTTCATTGTAAATTTGATTGGTTGACCTGCCATTAGAAAGCTAAGTGGATGCTTAGTTAGGGAGTGAGTGCTTCCTTAGAGTTGGTGCTATTAAAATGGGGGATTGGCATCTTCTTAGGGTTTTTGCCCTTAAAATTTGTAACCAATGAGGTTCTATTGTGAGGTTGGATTAGGACTGTAGATCCTTGCAACTATTCTTACCATGGTTTTTCCCATATTAGGTATTCCATATATGTTTGGTATTATGTGCATTTGTGTGTTTGCATGATCTTTGTATGTTTGTTTAATTTTCTTTAATAGTGTTAAAATAATAAGTTTTAATTGATCTAATGATTCACCCCCTTAGTAGATAGTTGTGTTCCAAAAAAATCATATCTCATCCAAAATCACACCCACAAGTTCCATACTAATAGGTACCCAACAGTAGCTTTAGGTAAATTTGGGCAAGATCTGATGAATTTTTAAAGTGTATATAAAAATTGGTGATAACGTACACATGGAAAACACATTAAATTTTACATATACCCTAAATTATTACTATAAAAAATCACTACATGGGAAATCTATACATTTCTAGCCACAAGTTACCTATCCATTGCATGGAAAGGAATATGGTCTTTAAGAAAACATCAATCATATCCCAAACACATGCATGCTGACAAACACCACATTACCCTATACCCAACCCTGCATTCAAATAATCTTGGAAAAAAAAATAGTTTTTAAATGTGTATGATAATTAAGGTGATAAAATGCATACACATGGAAAACATAATTTTTTTCCATATGCACTCACCACTATTTTTGTAAGTGCACAAATATCACATGGATTAAGTGTGACATACGAAAGTTCCTTGTAGACAAACAATATATCATGACAAGAAAATATAACCAAGGAAACCCTTCCATGTCGGCACGTGTATACAAAAACTAATTTGAATCAAACCTAGATTTGGCCTTTGAAAAGTTAAAATTTTAGTTTGAAACACATTGTGCATGACAAAATGAACAAATTATAATTTAACTTTGATCACATCGAATAAATATTTTTAACCATAGATACATAGATAACAAGTTTCTCTTCAGGACTAAAATGGAATAATTGAATGTCACCAATGACATGAGCAAACCTTTGAGGTCATACATTTTAAATATCATGTTTAAAAATATAGTGTGTTATTCAATCTCCACAAAATCTTCATGTTTACTACACAGTAATGCATTGTATATAATTTTTTTTGTCCTATTGTGAAATTTTATATATGGTTCATATTCTATCCATGCTTGTGTATTTCATTCTTAAAATTTTATTGTTGAACTCCTTTATGTTAATGTTCTATTTGATGTACACCACCTCAAAAGCCTTCATAGTCACACTCTTACATATTTTTCTTATAAATGAACATTGTTAAACAAGTATAAGAGATGTTGTAGAGTAAGAAGACTATTATATTCAAGTATCATATGTGCAAAATTATTAATAATAATGAATGTGTAGTTTTTAGAGAACATAGACAACCTCATATTAAAATTTCCAAAACAAATTGATAACAAAAAAATATTCTATTCATAAATTGGATTACACCAAGATGCACCTCAATATAGAGGTATTCCTCAGGCTTCTAAAATACAACAACATTGGTAACTATTTATACATATTAGAACCCCTAAAATAGATACATTTTCATGCATAACTTTTAAAGCAACCAAATCACAAAAAACAACAAATTTACAATCCCATATAAACTACCAAAAGAACTAAAATTTAATTTACAATTTCTACATGAGTAGCTCCAATTATATTGCCATCATTTTTCTTGTCTTCCACTACACACCTAGCATAATTATCCAATAGAATGTATACTATTGTTATCTATGGACTCACTATGTTGCAATTTACAGTCTTCCATTTTCAATGGATCTGTGCAAAGGAACAAATATATCTGGAAAATGGTGTTTATCATAGAACAAAATTGAAAAACGTAAGAGATTTGATCTTTTTATTTTTTAATTTACTTTATCTACAATTTTTATGGTGTTGCATCATGCATATTATTAACAAACTTATAAACTTCTTTAATTTTTCTTCTTTTTTTTGTAGAATTTTGTCTATGCCAGCTAAGAATCAATTTGGCCAAGCTTTTCTAGGGCTTCTGCCACTTTGCAAACAATTAGTTCTCTTGAATCTTGCTAATGACGCATGGTGGTATGGGTGGGGGGTGAATTTTGACAAACATGGTTCCCTACATGCAACCTGTGACATTCACATTGATGCATGGGGTTGGCACTCCCATGTCCTTGACTCTGATGGTCAACGTGAAATGATACATTTGATCCTTCTCCACTTCCCAGATAGCTATCCACGCATTATCATCTCCCCAACAATTACTATGCGAGGTTTTGGTGTACAATGGATAGACACCATTCCTGATGATGTCATTGAACGATTGACGGAGACCTTTCCAACTAATAGGCTTGTTCTTGATTATAGTGATTTGTTTAGTTCGATGTAAAAATAATGAAAACATCAGATATTTAAGGATATCATCCATGACATCGAATAAGACTTCTTCAACTTGATAGCCCATAAAATGTTAAATTTATATTTTATGGAGGAGACTAAATCATAAAACTTGTAACTCATTATGTTTTATTCTGAATGCATTTTATATTCAAGGGTCAAAAATAGTCAATCCATTTCATGTAATATCTACTTCACCATTGATAACTTACCACTTTGCAATACATTGTGTTTATTCATACCTATACATTATCTTATATTGTCTAATGCTTTAATGGTCAAGGGTTCAGATGGATATATTTGTTTTTATTAATGGTACTATTGTATGTCTAAAACAACATTTAGTTCAACATAGATTTTATGTATGGAAATGTGGATGCATGTAAGAATTACTTAAGACCTATTATTGTGTAATTGTCATTCATATAAATTTATTTACAAAACACAATTAAAAAATATATCAAATTTATTTCATAGTTATTTCTACTATTTATATTTTCTAAAATTTTCAAATACTGGTAAGATTTCATATCATTTTATGTTACACAAGACATGTTATTTATATGCAATAAATATTACATGAGAGGAATGTGCAAGTAGGTTGTGATGTAGGTTATGATTGGTACACTGCATGTGCGATTAGGCTTACATTGTAATAATGTAGTTCAAACCTTGCCTAAATTCTCGTGATGAGCATTAGACGACCGAAAGCCTAATTGATTTATATCCTCTCTCCTGCTGTAGCAACCGTTGATGATGGGTCAGTAAAGAAGTAAATCTCTCTCATTTGCAATGATCATCCAAGACGCCATTTTTTACCTCATGACACTGAAAAATGTCCTAAAGTCTACAAGCAACATTTTTCCTTAGTCATCATCCTCTAATAATTAAATAATTTTAATTATTTAATTATTCTTGATCATATTCCTTTATTAATTAAATGATTTTTTAATTATTTAATTAATTCACTTTCTAATATTTATTCTATCCTGATCAATTAAAATAAATTAATTGTGTCACTAATACCCCTTTCTTCAATAATTAGATAAATCATTATTTATTTAATTATTTATATTTCATCACATGTCCATAGTCAGATAATAATTATTATTTGACCTTTTATTCTTCTATAATTAAATAATTGACGAAATTATTTATTTATGTGTCTTTCTTCTCCTTTAAATAATTGATCCAAATCAATTATCCATATTCAATTTCTATTTCTTCCTTTAATTAAATTTATGAATTTAATTAAATCTCCTTTTTCATTTCCTCCAAATAAATAATTTATTTGCCACTTGTCATCCTCTTCCATTTTTGAATAAATTATTTATCCCTCTATTTTGGTCAAAGATCCCCTGTCATTATTTCATGTCATAGTCTGCATGTCCTGCATGTCTGTCATAGCCGTCGGCGTCATATCTTTTCCATGCATGGCATATTCTGGTTGCATCAATTCTCAACCGTAGATCTTGGCATCTTTCTAGAAACTCGATCTTGGCCATCCATTTCGTAACTTCCCTCTCATGAATCCTCATCCATTGATCTTAGAATCTTTCTAGAAGATCAATCTCGTCCGTCCATTCGAATGGTTGTCTATAAAAGAAACCCTTCCCCTCCATTTTCAATTGAACAACTAATTATCTCCAACTTTCTTGCTTACTATTTGCAGGTATTTGCACAACTTCAACAACAAATCTGAGGGCAATATTGGCATAAGAAGAAATAGGAGAGACAAGAGAAAGAATCAACTTCAAAGGGGAGTGTTTTATTTCATTTGCTTTCATTTTGATTGCTCTCTTTGTTTGTATTCTCTTGTTTAGATTGGGATAATAGTTTAGAAGTGTTGGCTATCACTTATCTAATACTATTTGATTTTTCCCATTCTTACATTGGTGAACCCGACGTGAATCGAATAATATTGCAAAAAATCGTTTGTTTTCTTGTTTGTTTGGTTGTTTTGCAGGTTACAGCCAAGAATTCATACGAAATCCTGTCATCTTCTTTTGAGCATAGAAAAATGGGCGCATAAATTCTTTAAAAATGATCATCTGGGTTTTGTAGCCCTCGTTTTCAGCTTTCCGAAACTTCAAACGGTTTAAAATTTTGTTAAGATTTGAGAAAGTTATGGCTATTTTAGTATTTGCTATTTTTTTAGTTTAGCTGTTAAAACCCGCGTTTTCTTTTGCCTATAACATTTTTTTCATGCAGAATCTTGGAAAAATAATTTCTGGGTTTTGAAGGTTTGAGTTTTAGCTTTCCATGGATATAAACCAATTGAAATTTTGTTAATTTTTGAGAAAGTTATGATTATTTTAATTCGCTGGTGTCATTTTCTTTTGAGTTACTAATCTCTTGTTTTTAGCATGTGGCACAGCTTGGAGGGAGTCTAAAAAAAATTGTTTCTTTAGAAACAAAAATCGAGCTTTTCATTTTTTTAGGCATAATTAATTTTATTTGTTTTCAACAACTACAACAAATTGCATGCACACTCATTGGTTAAAATGAACATGCATTTCATTTCATGGGATTAAAATGAACACAAATTGCATGCACACTCATGGGTTAAAATGAACATGCATTTCATGTCATTGGCTTAAAATGAACTTTGTTTGTTTCACATCAAGTTAAATTTTTAAAATGAACAAAGTGTCTTGTGTGTCCTCCTCACATTATCATTCGGTAATTAAAATTTATAAGTGTCTTCAATTTTGTGTTACCCTTTGATGCAATAATCGAAGTATCCTCTCCCCTTGCGCATTTATGCGATCTTGGGTGTAAGAGAAACGGTTATTGCCTCTAGAACTTGGGCCTTCCTTGGTGGGAAAAAGTACTCACCCCAAGGCGACTCAGACCGGCAACGGAGCTCTTTGGCCGAGCTACCCCCGACCGGTATATAAATGTGAATCCTAAGGGAAAACCTAGGATTACGAGTGCGGATGTGTCATACGGACCAAGTAGTACTCCCCAAAACCCTGTTGAGCGTAACCTCTTCAGGCTGGAGTGCCTCCTAAACGGAGCTTAATCTTGTGCCCCATGTATGGCCACTCGAACGGGGGTCCCGAACTAAAAACCTTTGTGTAGTTGCCAAAATCCTTCTATTTGCTAGCGCAGCAACGGTCGTTGTGAAGGCATCCACATTCTCGCAATTCTTAGTAGAGGTGATCAACCTGCCATGGGAGTTTTATGGGGGTTGGAAGCTTGGTTGGCCTGAGAAGTGAGTGCAATGTAAGGGGGAGCCCGTGCAGCCAAGCTTCTGGATTCACACGCTAAGAATAAGTGCGGTTGGGGAAACCCAAGTGGAATCTAGCGAATATTGTCCTTGCTTAACTTAGGGTTGTGCTTGTCTTCATTGTGCATGTTTTCAAATTTTCAAAGACAAGATATTGTGTTTGCCAAGTGTTTTTCTAAGACATTGAGACAAATAAACACCTTTCACAGACTTGGAAATGAACATTCAACTTGAAACAATTCCAAATTTCACAGTCTAAAAGCCAAGACCAAACTTGTCCAATTTGATATCAAACAACCTCTATCAAAAAAAAAAAAAAATTGCTCAAATCTTCCATTAGTGACATCTTTAGTTTGCATTTACCCATAGGTTCATCCTTTCATATCATATCCTTGGTAATAGGGTCATTATCATTCCACCATTCCTTAATCTTGGTCTTAGGTACATTAGCACTTTGCATCTTATATCCTTGAAAATCACAAAAAAAATAGCATAATTTCATATCCATTTTGCATTGTCATCCAAAGGTCACAAGTTTTCTATGGTCCTTACTAAGTTTGTCTTATCCATCCTAATCCAAATTCATGACCATGTCTTCACTTTACCTTGATCTTCTTCGTAGTCAAGCTAAATATCAATCAATCCTCAATCACCAATACCAACCACTCACATACCCTTCTTACCAACAATCCATAAGCTTCAGTCCTTCATCCATCTACCCTCACTATCAAGAGTCACTTGACACAATCCATACCATTAATCCCCCAAAAATGTCCATTAATCATCCTTATCCTAGCCTTGACAAGGGAAACCAACCTTCCACTAGTCCATTCCAATCGTCCACATCCTATCATAATCCATCATCCACTAGTCCATTCCAAACCTCCACATCTTATCCTAGTCCATCATCCACTAGCCCATTTCCATCCACTCCATCCCAAACTACATTTGGTCATGAAAATACATTTGGTCAGGGTCTCCAAAACCACATCACATTGCCTACACCTTGGGATACATGTCAAAATAAAATTCCAAAGCATGACATCATAGCTTCACCTTCATGTCAAGATCAAAGTAGTTCATCCCATGATCCCATCCTTAAGCCCATCCAAGAAGTCCTTCTAGATAATCATGGCATCCAAAATACACCTATCCTTGTTCAAGAGTCTATTCACAACCATGTTCTCCAAGATACACCTATTTTTGACCAAGATCCTACCATTGGAACAAGAAATCCAAAATGATCCTCTTATTGACCTTTATGCCATTCATGATCAAACATTTGAAGATGATCCCATCCAAACACAAAACACCTCCATTTCCCAAAATGAGACACTTGCCTCCTTTGGACACATAGATAATCAAATCAATGATATGGATAACATCAAAGAAGAGCGTAAAGCAACTACTATTGATCAAGTCAAAGGAAAACACAAAGAAGCTACTATGGATCAAGTCAAAGAAGAAGATACAAAATCTACGACAAATCAAATTGATATCTCAAATGATCGAGAAGAAACAAGCATGACGAATGATGAATCCAAAAGATCCTATCAATTAGGAGCATCTACCTTTGTCAAAGTAGGATTTCTTGTAGATGAGGAGATTCCAAATAACAATTTTCACATACAAAATGATGGGTTAGCATCTTGTTTTCAAAATAAAAAATACCTCATCGGAAACAAAATCTGTCAGAGCATGCAGTATCAAGGAAGAGGACTAGGTCTACATGAACAAAGAATTATAGAACCAATACAATTTTATGCAAATCCTAGACATCAAGGTCTTGGTTATTCTTCAATCAGAGAATCAAATGATGTTAGTGGTACCTCCTTGATATTGGGGGCAACTTTATCTGATATAAACATCAAAATGGGGGCCATGAGTAGTCCTTGTCATAAGGTTGTTGCCAACACTCCTTCCATCCACACCATAAACCATCATTCCAACATGAATAAATCTTCCATTTGGAACCAACAAAAAGAAAATAATTATAAATCCAAAATTCAAAATCAAATGTCAAAGGCCATTGAATCAAACAAAAATTCAAGTGGACAAATGAAGTTAAAATGGATCCCAAAGAAAAATGGATCAAACAAAGAAAATATTTCAAATCCAAAAGTCAATCAAAATATGGAGCCACAAGAAAAGAGGACTCCCACATATAGTAAATGTCCACCTCCTTTAAAATGGTCATCAAGAAAGGCATATAAAAATGTTGGTTCCAAACACTATCCTAATCAAAATTCCAAACTCCATCATCCACCATCCCAAGTTTGGAAAATAAAAATTGCTACATCCAAAACACCAAATATTCCATCCACACCTACCATCATCCATCATAATCTTGCATCTCGCCTAAAGTCTAAAAATCCTACTTCACAAATCCATCGCATCTTGGCAGCAACCCTTTATCATAAGGACTCCCATGGTACTCTATCACGATGTGCATATTTTGATAAGGCCAACACTAGTATCAGAGAGGATCACAATGACATCAATCAGTTGTATGCAAGTGCTATGATTTTGACAAGACAATTACTCCATAAAGGTCACTATTGGCATATCATGACACCAGTATCTACATCAACACCATCAAAAGATTCAGAACAATCAACAGTCATCCAAACTATCAAATCAATATAAAAAGTCAAAAAATATGTCACCTTGATAAAAACCTGGCAAGCAGGCGTCTTGTGTGACATCATCAAAATGAAAGAAAAAAAAATAGTAAAGAGAAAAATTTCGTCCAATAGTGAAAACCATTTTTATGGCGCTTTGGATAAGTACCATGATGAAAACCTGGCAAACAGGCGTCATGTGTAAGAGAAATTATCTATGTGGATTATTACACTTGGGGGCAAGTTGTCTCATCTCCCATGCCTTTCTCATAGCATTTCCATCTATCTATCCAATCCATATCATTTCCATCCATTTTCCCACCTACCTTGATCTTGATAAGAAATGGGGTACAAACATAAATCATGCTTTGGAAAATTTTTGGACATGTCTATCCTTTGGTAATACACTACCCATGAAATATCATGTCATTTCCTTCATAGAATTTATCCAAACCCATATCTTGGAGAAAACAAATTGTTCCTATGCGAAATAGTCCTTGGAGATCATATCCTAATTCTTCCATCCAATAATCCTCATGTCTCTTATCCTTTGCCAAAAGCAATCCATTATCTCTTCATACCTATTGTTGGACTTGGTTTCCCTTGTTATTGGTTTAAGGATTATAACTCACTTATCCAAGTGCCCTCCATAATCCCATATGGTCCTAGGGTTAGTCAGTCCAAATGCAATGAGTCTAATCCATATAATATTGCTATGCAACCTACCACATCATCCAAAACATTTCTTGGCTTTGTTCCTAGCCCTGCTACGAACCTTGATCCTTTAGTCACATAATCATCATCCTCATGTTGTTTCGGGATGTGTCCTTCCCCTATCAAACAACATTGTCATCGTCATAATCACCTATCAATTTGTTTTCAGCTTGACTAGGGGCAAGATCATGTTTGTCCTTGGATTCATGTGCATGCCTTCCTGGTTGATTGTGGGTATCTTTCACATGCATTAGTCATGATCGATATAGTTATCATCCATAATAAAGCTTTGTCATCCTTCCCACGGTCTGAAGATCACCGAAATTTAGCATCCTTCGCTTTCATATCCACCTGTCACATTTTCCACTTCCCCTCGCACATAATAAATTGGTCCTATACCTGACTGGGGGCAATTCCTTAACTTGCATATTCATTGGAAATAATACATGGTATTGACCCTTTAAAACTTTCAAAATCATAAAAATCATAAAATGTCTTGAAAAAATCATAAAAATCATAAAATGTCTTGAAAAAATCCTAAAAATCATAAAATGTCCTGAAAAAAAATCCAAAAAAATCAAAACATTTCAAAATCCAAAAAAAATCAAAAAGCTTCAAAAATCCCAAAAATAGAGTCTGAGTCTGAATCAGTTTTGCTAGAGTGGTCGAACTACATTGCCTCTGCGTGTTTGCTATGTAGGCAAGACTCATCTTAAATGAGCCCCCGAGGCATTAGGTCAGTCCCTTTAGGTTGTCCAAATAAAATCATGACCTAGTATTTTGTCAAATAAGACAAATTCAAGTCGTGTCGAACTACGAGGTCTGTGTGCACTGCTACATAGGAAAGGCCATCTATCGATGAGCCCCCGAGGCCCCCTAGGTCAAGTCCTTTAGGGTTCATTGAGTTGGGTCGTGTGCTTGATCCGAGAGCAATCATCATTCAAACTACATCAAGAAACAACAAACAAATTAAATCTTTCATCAATCAATTATCCTATCATCAACTCAATCAAGTCACTAGTCTTATATCGGAATGGGGCATCATGTCATTTGTCTCATTTGGTCTTATCTCTTGTCTTTTATCTGGATACATCCTTCCTGGGATTGGACTTTCTCAACCTTGTCATTCACCTTAAGCAGGATGTGTCTTTCTTGCAGTCAGGGTGTCATGTCAACACTTGTCACTTGGTCAACTTTATAGATGTTTCCTCTCCCTAAATAGGATGTGTCCTTCCTATGGTTGGGTATTGTCACATCGCTTGGTCATATTCATCAAATATTTGTCAAACAATCAAACAATCTTGTCAACTTTGTCAATCAATCTTTCCTTAATCAGGATGTGTCCTTCCTGAAATCGGGCATTATCATTATCAATCAACTTTGTCACACCACTCAATCTTATCAACTTGGTCAATCAATCTTTCCTTCATCAGGATGTGTCCTTCCTAAGGCTCAGCATCATCAATCAAATCATTTTACCAATCCTTATTAACCTATCAATCAACTCGGTCATCGTGGTCAACCTAATCAACCAATCAAACAATCATCATTATCATTGGAAAACACTATCTTGGCAAACACTTTGTTGGTCTGGATTTTCTTATCTTTTCGATTGGTTTTGGGTCATGTTACTAGTCTCTTCGAGGATGTCCTATCAATGGATTTAGAGGGACAATGATGGATCATGGCCTCTTTTCTTTGATTGTTGCCTGTGGTTTGTCTTGGCAAAAGGATTGGGACAATTGGGTCCTTAGTATGAGTTGGGGCATTGTCTTTTTTTGATTGTTTGTCTCTTCCAAATGGTCACCTTGCACACCTTGGTTTATGTCATACCATGGTGTTTGTGGTCCATTTGTGACATTTTTGATGCCCAATGATGATAAATATAACAATGTAAGCGTGAAAGTTGGTTCCCTTATCATTTCATGTCTATCTTCTTTCCCCTTTGCACGCTAACATCCCATCTCCCTTATTTTTTTCCATGCTAACATCCATCTCCTTCATGCTAACATTTCTTCCATCTTTCATCCTCTAGTCTTCTCTTCCATTTCGAGAGCACATTCATATTCTTTGAACTCGCATGTCCTCTCGAGGGGGCATACCGTGACCCTCTTGGTCACCCTTCCCCTTTCTCTTTACACTGAGCCATATTTCAGAATTAAATTTCTTTGACACAATGCGATAAACTGCATTATGTCAAAGAGGGGCAAAATGTAGACATTGAAAAATGTCCTAAAGTCTACAAGCAACATTTTTCCTTAGTCATCATCCTCTAATAATTATTTAATTATTCTTGATCATATTCCTTTATTAATTAAATGATTTTTTAATTATTTAATTAATTCACTTTCTAATATTTATTCTATCCTGATCAATTAAAATAAATTAATTGCGTCACTAATACCCCTTTCTTCAATAATTAGATAAATCATTATTTATTTAATTATTTATATTTCATCACATGTCCATAGTCAGATAATAATTATTATTTGACCTTTTATTCTTCTATAATTAAATAATTGACAAAATTATTTATTTATGTGTCTTTCTTCTCCTTTAAATAATTGATCCAAATCAATTATCCATATTCAATTTCTATTTCTTCCTTTAATTAAATTTATGAATTTAATTAAATCTCCTTTTTCATTTCCTCCAAATAAATAATTTATTTGCCACTTGTCATCCTCTTCCATTTTCAAATAAATAATTTAAAAAATAAATTATTAATCCCCCTATTTTGGTCAAAGAACCCCTATCATTATTTCATGTCATAGTCTGCATGTCCTGCATGTCTGTCATAACCGTCATGCATCATAGCCGTCGGCGTCATATCTTTTCCATGCATGGCATATTCTGGTTGCATCAATTCTCA
>CM021104.1:167756561-167813324 GCA_007115665.2 Sequoiadendron giganteum | reverse complement strand
ACCTGAATCGGATCTCTCACTGCGGAGGAGGAGGAGGAGAGCCGTAGGGGAGATTATCCCGAATCCCGACGGGCTGCCTGAGGGTTTTATCACGGAAAGACGATTCAGAAAAAGCGGTGCAATTTAATAGGATCTGATGACATTTTTCTAAATGTGAAATTTAATTGTTTTTTTGTGTTTCTAAAAATTCTCAGTATTATGTAGAGCTAGCTAATGGTTATAGTTTTCGATCAATGCCAGAAGTAGGGAGGTATTCACAAACAGGATTGAGGAAAAAGCGAAAGGGTAATCATTGTTAATATTAAAATCTCATTCTATTTAGTTTTATTTGAATGCATTTCCGGATGGTTAAATTATTTGCTTACCACAGGAATATCTCATGAGAGGTCAACTGTCGTTGCCTCAAATACATGCCATGAAAGAATCAAAACTCTTATCTATTGCCATTGTAGCTTCGGTTTCTCCTTTACATGTCATACAAGAGCAACATCCATTGCCTGAGGTACAAGATTATGAGGAATCAAGAAACCCTCATCTACTGCCATTGTAGCTTCGATCCTTCCTTTACATGCCAGACAAAGGCAACATCCATTGCCTGAGGTACAAGATCCCTCATCTACTGCCATTGCACCTTGGGTTCTTCCAGTACATGCTATTCAAGGGCGACATCTATTGCAGCGAGAGCAGGAACATGGGAAACTCAGCATAAGCTAATACTATTTACACAGCCTATATAATTTTTTTTTATATAATCCTTTTTTAAAAGTGAATTGATCACATAATCCCTCCACTGCTGTAAGACGAACTGTACAGGTAGATTTTGGTTTGCATATGGCGTTACATGGTATAGCTATTAAATCAGTGATGATATAACTGAAAGTAATTCTGTTGTATTGTATTTAAACTATTAGTAATAAAAAAAATTCACTGTATTTATAAAATCTTTAAGTGGATTGTAGACTAAGATTTTATGTAGAAGTTTTTTCTTATCTGTTATGCTTAAATCTCTAATTGATTAAAATACAAAAGTGTGCATAAGTTTGAAAAGAGGGAAAACAAAAATCAAAAGAATAAAATCATAACATGTATAGCTAGAGGATTCTTGGTAAACGTCAATTTTTCAATAGAGATATATGATTTAAGTCATAGAATGCAAACATGGATTCAATCTTCTCTAACCAAGGAAACTAAACCCAATGTATCCATTCCCAAAAGAAACAAATAAGCCCAATAACAATATTTGAAAAATCCTCATTAATGAATGATAACATAAACTCAAATGTACAAGGAGATAGCCATGGCAAACATCTCTCAAAATGAATCCTCTATGGCTGAAGATGCATATTTATGAAAGGTAAAGAAAAATGAACTCATGCTAAACAATCCTCTTAGAAATAGTATCCCAAAATTAATCACTATGACACAACTCAATCCCATGAGAAATCAAGTCACGAAATATAAACACATCAAAAAATGGATGGGAAATACCAATTAGATGATAAATCACTGAGTAGACTAAGAGTGGGGAATGAGAATGCTCCTCCAAGATAACCAAGTCATCATGACTCACTCCAAGAACAAGGTCCTTTATAGGTCCATCATTAAATCACCTCCATATCTAGGTGAAGGTTCTTCGATCTTCCTATTGAAACCTCCAAAGAGTAACTATCTCAAGAAAATGTCTCTAATCACAAGAGAACTCCAACCTCCCCCATGTCTCCAAGTTTCATGAGTATTTAAAATTGATAAATCCATTCCAAGCTCCAAATACAATACTGCACTATCCTAAAGCTCCCAAGAAAATGACCAATATACTCAATACCAAGAGAAACATCAAGATCAATGTCAAAGCTCCAACCGCATTTAATCAAGAATCCAACATCAAATCATGGTATAATTGTCTCCTCCTATTTAGAGCTAGAATACAAAGACCTGTACCAATCTTGGGCTTTCCCTTCGAAAGACACAACCAACAAATTGAGAGCAACAACTTCCTTTGCGATGTTCTATACTCTGCATACCTCCACTATATCTTGGAGATGTTTGGATGAGGTCTTGAAATCCTCCCTAGAAAACTTTGGGATGGACTTGAGAGCATTGGAAGGTATGGAAAGCCATACATCTGAGAATGTAGGTGGCTAGAACGGGCTACCACTATCCTAGGCAACAAAATTTCTAGGGGTATGGGCACCTAGATGAGCCATTGTACATAACTTCCTATAGATAGGGTATATGGGTTTTCTGATTTGGAAAGTTGTGCCTCCTGGTGGAGTATATAAGGCTTTGGATTGTGGGCTAATACTTCTTATCCTATTCCTTCTTACAAGTGATGCAAAACTTGTAAGTATTATTCTTCTAGGTGCCAAGGTAGGTAATTGGGAGTACTGGAAATGGCCTTTTGAAGATACTCTTGTTTGGATTGTAGGCATAAAATTTCCAACCTCTTTTCTTGGTCTAATTTAAGAAATATTTTTGACTTCTAATCAAACGTTCAAAAAACTTCGGTCTCGCCTGGCATGCCAAAAAAAGAACTATTGATCATCAAAGCTTATGCTTCTTGAAAACCTTATGGGAAATTGAGTGAGTGGGGGACCAATTTGCTCCTTGTTGATTAACCTCAAAGATTTTTATAGAAAGTCAGATCTTCTTTGGGTTTTTGGGAAAAGGTAGAAAAAATGTGAATAAAACACAAACATGGTGATGTGCAAAAGCCTTTACAATATTTCAAACCTTAACTATTCCTTATAACTGATATGATAGACACAGAATGTCATAGACCCTTCATTGTTGGGAAGAGAATGAACAACAAAGGTGAGAGAAAGCACAATAGAGTCTTTCAAATCTCCCCGTAGGAAGCACCCATTAAGGTCGAATTAGACATAAGAAAACTTCAAAGATTAATAGAAATATAAAAAAACTTAAAGAACCCAAGTTCTTCCTTCACAACATAATATGGAAAATGACAAGCTCTTCAAAAAAATGGAAAATTTTAATAGACATAATCTAATTTCTGAAAGCTAACATTCAACATAGAAGCTTAACAACATGAAACTTAGCTATCCAAACTACCAAAGAAAACTTGAAACAATATTTTTAACATGAATGAACATATAAAAGGAAACTTGACAAAGGCCATAGCATGCACAATTTTAAAGATTTCTCCCAAACAAATTTAACTTCTATAATATATGAAATGAAAAACAAAGGTTAGATGTCAATCGAATGATACTTTGAATTAAAATACCTAATATGTCTATATCCTTTAAAAAGATTTTGAAGTTATAAATACCTAATATGTCTATATCCTTTAAAAATATTTTGAAGTGATTTTTATAACTCTTTGACTTATAGTGCCAATCACTATTTATAACTAAAAGAAGAGAGCACTGCCAAAAATATTTTAGAAGTAAAAATTACCAAATTCCCTAACCTGATAACCCAAAACCCGATCTTAGATCTTGATTAGATCATGACAATATTTTCTCATTAAGTCCCAACTGCTTCATTAATGGATTTAGCTATTTAGCAAAAAATGTTTGTTAGAAAAGAATCATATTTTAACATAGTGTGGCAAAAATCTGATCAATCAACCATAGAGGTTGATGACACTAATTCAAAGGTTCCAACATAAGAGTAAGATGCCTGGGGTAATTCCCAACAATCTATTACCAAAGAGATCACTCCACAAAATAAACACAAATTTATTGACGCTAATAGATGTCATGTCAAGCGAGTGAGCGAACTCATATTTGTGAGAGTAGCCTTGAATAAAATCCCCACCAAGCTTACACTGTCTTGATTCACGCCCGGAAGGAAAATTATATGCAAATAAATTCACTCAACCCCCACTTGGTGCATTGCATGCCTTTATGTTGGAGTAGTCTTTGTTCCTTGGGCACATATTCATCCCAAAGCAAAAAAGAAGAGTCAAAAAGTTAAAAAAAATGATTAAGGGAAATATTGCTTTATAGTATTATCGATTAAGCATTGTTGTGAAATGGAAAAGATAGCTTCTAACACTTTTATGACCTTCCAACTCCCCAACTGATGTAGTTTGGAAATATGGTAGCTCAGTTCTTCAACCATTAACTAAAAGAGGATGGGAGACAACGGGTCTCCATTCCAAATCTCCCCAGCATTGCTAAAAAATCCACACATGGTACCACTTATTATGATCGAATAACTTGTAATTGATATGCATCCTTAGACCCACTTCATCCACTTGTCTCCAAAGCCGATCTAATTCATTACCTTTAATATAAAATTCAATCAAACTCTATCATAGGCTTTAATACTTAGATCTAGATTTAAAATCGTTCCTTTTAGTTTTAACTTTTTTAAAGTGTTGAAATATTAAAGTGTTACTATCACCCCATTGATAATGATCATTTCTAGGATAAACCAATTTTTTGTTTAGATATTATTGTTGACATGAGTGGATTTAACCTATTCATCATTACTTTTGCGATAATTTTATAGACCATATTATAGAGAGAGATAGGTCTATATTTCAAAAAATATTCACAATTGTCTGTATTGTTGGTTAAAGCTATGTTAGTGTTGTTAAAATTCCTTAGCATATTGAAGCTTCTCCTTGATTATTCCACTACCTCGTGCAAATCCTTCTATATGAAATCTTAAAAAAAATGGTAAAAGAGCATGTTGAAGCCATCCAGGACATGCACTTTCTCAGGTTACATTTGAAATGTTGCTTCTTTTACATCCTCGAGATTAATTATAGCTTCAATTTTGTTGTTCACTTCCACATTGATAACTTTGTTTATGTATTCTAAGAAGCTACACTCAATGTGTTCTACCTCACCATTATTTCCCAACAGATTCTCAAAAAATTGATTCCAACCTTCTGAATGCCCACTTCATTGGTAACAACTTGGCCTTGCAGGTCTTTTATCTGCACTATCCTATTCCAACTTCTCTTCACCTTTGTTGAATTGTAAAAAAAAATTGTATTTGAGTTTCCCTCTTGAAGCCATGACTCTGTAGACCTTGTTTTCCAATAAATCTCTTCTCTATATAAGATCTCATTATATCTCTCAACAATTCTTTTTCCTTTTCATATTCTACATTAGTTATGCCCTGACTTATTATTTTTTTGGCTTAGGTTTTCCATCTCCCTTTGTAAGTGCTATTTCTTTTCAAAGATGTTTTGAAGGACCTTTTTGTTCCATTTATTGAGCCTCTCCTTCACTCGATTTATCCTTTTATAAAAGATAAATATCTTCCACCCTTCCACCTTTATAGGTTTCTTCCACCATTCTCTCATGAGATCAATTATATCCTTATTCCTTGACCATATTTTCTTGGTATTTTTTGTGATGATTAGTTCTACTAGGTAATGGTCAGATATTAGAGATGGGCATAAGAAGTTTTTTTGTATCACTTCATCCTGTATCCATATATGGGTATATGTAGGATCATGATGGGCCAAAAAGTGGTGATATGATGGCCCATGTGGCTAACAATTTTTTTTTTAACCAAAATTGATGAAATGAAAAGGGTTTTTAAAGGAGATTCTCATCTTTCCACCAATATAGATTATTCTTTACTTTCAATTTAATAAATAATTATTATTCATTTTCTATTTGAATTACGACTATCGTCCTGATTGATAGGCCAATTGAAAAACATCTATAGCTTTCAAACGTATCACATATTTTTGAATCCGAAACATGTGTCACATTCCATGCTTTTCATATTATAAGATTAAAAAAAAAAGAATTGAATTTCATGAAGTTTTGACCAAGTTAAGGTGGTTAGACATACGAGTTTTTAGATTTTTAAAAAATTGTAATAAAAAAATCATAATTAATAATTTATTTGGAACAAAATTATAAAAAAATATGCATCACATCTGGACATGAGCCGTCTACTTATATCTAAAATAATATAAAAAATATTATCATTTTATTGTGGTTAGGGTGGTTAGACAGATGCCTACTTTTTATTTTTTCCCTGAAATTTAAGTACTACTGCATTGAAATTTCAAATTTTTACCAAATAGATTTAAAAAAAATAAAATAAACCTAGTAGTTTAGAAACTACATTCAATTTTCTACAGATTCCATTCTTATATATTTTTGAAATAATATAGATAATTTATTCAAAATTTTAATTCAAGCTGCCTAACTCTGATTTTTTGAATTTTCATTGCCACTTAAGGGCCTGTTTTTTCCATGATGATCATGCACATACCCATATCTAAAACAAGAAATCTATATAACCTTTCAGCTATGTTAGTAAAATCCTTCCTCGTATTTTTCCAAGTTGTGTTGCCAAAAAGTGTAGCCTTTGACACTTTTTTCTCACTTGAACCCTTGCCTATGGATTTTGGACCTTTTTCAGCCTCTTTTTTACCTCTTTCCAAGCCTTTTGCCAAGGTGTTGTAGAAATTTTTCATTCTTTCCTAGGCTTGTCACCACTTAATTAAACCTTTCTTATACTATAATTACCCCTTAATACACATATAATTCCCATCTTAGTGTGTTTTCATGAGACAATCTCGACAAACATAAATAATCTCACTTTAATCTCTGAAAATCAATGAAAATGGCCCAAGTGGACTAGGTCACCACCTTGGGCAACCTTGTCCCATGTGCCTTAAAAATAAAAATTAATTGAAATTTCTTTCAAGATTTTCTCTTAAACACTAAGGTCGGCCTGTATGGTGTTATTTTGGGAAAATTAGGGCATAACTTGTATAAATAAGCCTAAAAACCCTAATTTATCGATAAGACACACTCATTATTCATAAATCTTCACTCCCCATCCACTCTTTCTTCTCAAGCAAGCTAGCGTTTGAGCCTTCCAAGTCCACAAGACATCTTTTTTGTAGCATTCAAGGGAAGATATCATTATTTTTTTGGCAACACTTGGATTTCAATAGTTTAGCATTCATTAATGATTTCATTTTTAGTTTATGACATTCACACACCTCACAACCTTTAATCCTTTGAATGCAATGACCAAAAAGGCATATCATTAAGTGGAAAGAGAGCTATTTCCTAAACCAAGTGCTCTTTAGGTGAGAAACCCTAAGGGCCTAGTAAGGGGGAATCCTCTTTCCCTTTTTAGCATATTATTATTATTGATTATTTTTGGTGGTTCATTTTGGTGATCTTGAATCTCTTACCCTCCCTTCTTATTTAGCCTTCTTTAGCACCCTAGGTTTGCATTGCATTGTACATTGTTAAAATTTGCATCCTAGGGTTTCAACATTTGCATTATTGAAAATTGAATTTAGATTTCATTTTTGCATGTTAAATCATTCAAACCCATCAAAAGTGTGCATCAAAAAATTGAAGAAGTCTTTTTAAATGAAGAACGTGGGCCCATTGAGACACTTTCCAACTGGGGGATGCTAGAACCTGCAACAAGAGCATGAGAATCTCAGCATAAGATAATAATTTATAAACAACCTATATATATATATATTTTGTATAGGTCATATACAAAGCCACTTATAATCTTTTAATGTAAATTGACTTGATCACATAATCCCCCCACTATTGGAAATTTAGGATCTATACTACTGTAAGGTAAGCTTTATAGGTAGATTTTCATTTGCATATGGTGTCGTATAACTATTAAATCATTGATGGTATAGTTGAATGTAGCTTTGTTTTATGTGTTCAAACTATAATTAATAAAAAAAATCATTGTATGTGAGAAAATTTCAAGTGGATTGTAGACTGAGATTTCATGTGGAATGTTTTTTCTTATCAATTATACTTAAATCTATAATTGATTAAAATATAAAAGTGTCCAGAAGCTTGAGGAGAAGGAAAAAAATCAAGAGAATAATATTATAAAAATTATAGCTAAAGAATTCTTATTAAACAAGCATCATTTTTTCAATAGAGATATATGGTTGGAGAAAAATGTATGAAGTAGAAGATGTTGTGAACTTAAAAGTATTGATTTTATAAAATTCAATAAGATATTAACTCCCATTGCATCGTTAATATTAAATTGTATCAAGTATAGTAATTAAAATTATATGAAGGTGTGACAAATGATCAAAAAATGAAGTGCCAAGAATAATAATAATGATCTATAGATGAAACGCCAGTAGTTGCATAATCTCTCACAACATGTCACCACTATCCTCCAAAGTCATATGAACATGAGTCTCCAAGAATAAACCATAGAATGAAGAGAGAAAAATTGTAAACCATAACATGCCCTTCTACCAACACTTAAAAAGTTAAATGTTGTGCCAAGTATGACCTCCATCCAACCCCAAATGAAAATCATCAACAAGACCCATAAAACATTCAATATCTTAGACCAAGCAAAACATATAAATCATGTATAATGCCGGAAAGGATGTAATCCTCTCTAAGCAAGGAAATCCAACTTAATGTATCCATTCCCAAAACAAATAAATCAGCCAAAGAACCATATTTTAAAAATCTGCATCAATGAATGATAACATAAACTCAAATACACAAGGAGATAACCATGTCAAAACATCTCTCAAAATGAATCCTCTAAAACTAACAATATATAGCTCAAGATCCATATTTATGAAAGGTAAACAAAAATAAACTCATGATAAATAATCCTCTAAATAGTCTCCCAAAATAAATCACTGTGACAAAACTCATTCCCATGAGAAATCAAATCACTAAATATAAACACATCAAAAATAAGATGAGAAATACCTACTAGATGATGAACCATTGAGTAGACCAAGAGTGGGGAATGAGAATGATCATATAGGATAACCAATTCATCATGAATCACCTGAAAAACAATATGATCTATAGGTCCATCATGAACTGACATTTATATATAAGTGAAGGTTCCTCGATCTTCCCATTGAAACCTCAAAAGAGTAACCATATCAAGAAAATTTATCTAATCACAAGAGAAATCTAGCTTCACCCATGTCTTGAAGTTTCCACGAGCACCTAAAACTAATCAATCCATTCCAAGCTCCAATACAACACCACACTATCATGAATATTCAAAGAAAATGAAAAATATACTCAATACCAAGAGAACCATTAAGATCAATGTCAAAGCTCCAATAGCATAATCAAGAACATAACATGACATCATGATCTAAGCATCTCCTCCTAGGATATCACATGTAACAATGCATACATAGCTGTCTCAAGAGAACCTATATCATGTCAAACCTCTAAACAATTATCAAGAGTAAATAATGACATAATACCAATCAAACTCTAAACCAAGAATAAAAATCTCCACTCACATGAAGATAACCATCACCAATGATGAATCACACCACTTCTAACAAATCTCAATGAATTGTGATACTGAGACATAAATGGAATTTGAAAACCGTCTCATCCATGAAGATCATCCAAGTCAACACACATAACTAAAATACCAATCATACCAAGTAGAAGAAATATCTCCAAGGCAAGAAGATACAACCACCACTAAAAAATCAAGAACCAATCCTACACCAGGAATTCTTCAATCTTAAAAGCTTCAGCTGAAAATTGTAACCAAGAAAATGCAATCAACCTATTATAACATCGCTATCAAGCCACATGCTACATGTCCCAACAAAAGACTAATTGAAAGTTGTCTTCATATGAAACTTGTTAATTTTCTCTTTTGGGTAGTTGAGCACCTTCCATTTATATTGTGGAGAAATGTTTTCCTTGGAACATTTTGGTTTCTGGCACTTACTTCTTTTTCACTTCGGGATGGCTGCATGCCTGAAGAAAAAAGGCTACTCCTACACAAAGGTGTGAAAAGTGCAACATGGTGGCTATAGTGTTTTATATATCATTTTCTTTCGGGCCTGAACTAAGACACATGTCTACTTGGTGGGGATCTTCTTCAAAGCCATTATCCTAAAATTTGAAATCACCCACCCACTTGCCACATCATCCTTTTCATTGGGCGGGTTGTGTCAAGTGCAGTTGTATTTTCTTATAGGTAGAGTTTATTGAAGAGAATGGCATATATCTTACTTTTGGGGTGGAACCTTCAAGTCAACATCATCATTCATCATAGTTGATCGATGATATTTTTCCAGGCTTTGCTAAGATTCAATTATCTTCTAAAAGTATATCTTCACAAAACTTCTCTAATATTTGGAGCCATTAATGAGGTGACCCAAGACTTTATCAGAAATATTGTTGTGATCCAATTTGGTCCTAGATCAGATTGTGATCCATCAAGTATAGATACCTAGCACTGGTTCGTTTCTATTGGTGAAGTTTTAATTTCTTAGGGATACAAATATTTTAGATAACATTATTTATGCTCTCTTGCATGTTATATTTGTTGAGACTATTAATCGGATTGGCATCTAACCTCAGTTTTTCACTGAATTTATTATTAAAATCTGATTTGTTAAGAAGAAATCTTTGAAATTATGCATTTTTGTGGCCTTTATCAATTTTTTTTTTTTCACTTATCATTTACGCTGAGAACATTATGTTAAAATATTTACATAGGTAGTCTGAACAATTATTTCACATGTTATGAGCTTTCATGTTTGATGCTATCTTTTAGGAATTGGATCATGTTTAATATGCTCTTTCATTTTCTATAAAAAATATCTGTTATTGTTCATATTTTGTTGTAAGAGAGGGAGGGTTATGTAAAGATACAAATATCCCTTTTGCTCACTAGGTTTTCTTATTACTGATGGGCCTTAATTGATGCTTCCCATAGGGAGATTTCAAAGAAAACACTATAATTTCTCTAGCCTTTGTTGCTCGTTCACTTCCTAAAAATAATGGTTTTATGACATTTTGTTTCTATTTCATTAGTTATTAGGAATTGTTATGTTTTGAAATATTGTAAAAGACTTTGTGCATCGCCATCTTTATGGTCTTTTTTCATTTTTCTCCACCCTTTTCCCCAAACAAAAAAAAGAGTCGACTTTCTTTAAAAATCCTGGAGGTTATTCAGTGAGGCACAATTTAGTCTCCCACTCATTGAATTTCCCATAAGGATTTTCGGAGAGGAACAATCTTTTATGATGCATGCCCAATGGGACTTGAAGTTTTTCAAAAGTCTAATTGGAAGTCAAAAATATTTCATAAATAAGACTAGGAGGAGAGGCTAGCAATCTCATTCCTAGAGTCTAAACATTAGTATCTTCCAAAGCCCATTTCTAGTAGTGCTAGTTACCAGCCTTGGCACCAAGGAGGAGAAGAATTATAGGTTCCATATCACCTATAAGGAGCAAAAGGGTATGAAGTGTTGAACCACTGTTGAGATCTTTATCCACTCTACCAGGAGACTAAATCTTCTAAATTAGAATAACCATCTACCTTATCCATAAGAATGTATTTACAATGGCTAGCTTAGGTGCTCCCGATCCTAAATATTTTGTAACTTGGTATAGTGGTAGCCCGCTACAACCATCTATGCCCCTAGATTTATGGCTTTCCATACTTGCCAATGCTCTTAAGGAAACCCTATAGTTTTTTGGGGAATATTTTAAGGCCCCTTCTGAACATATTCAATAGAGGTATATAGCATACATATCATCATGGAAGAAAATGTAGCCCTCAAGTTAGTAGCTATGAATTTTAAAGGAAAGGCCTAGGACTGGTACAAGTCCTTGGCGTTTGGTTCTATCCACTCTCGGTATCAACTAAGGGAGAAGTTGTTCAAGCACTTCTCAAAGAAAGGAGATCACTCCTCTTCGCTACAATAACTAATTACTATCAAGAGGGCCCTACAAGAGGCCATAAGCCACTTCAACACTAGGTTCCACAAAACCTAGCAAAGTATTCCTATGATATCCAAGCCTCCAATAATTATTACATTCAAGTTCTATCTAAAAGTTTTCATTTCAGATATCACAATCATGATACAATATATGGGAGGAGATAACCTGCCTGATGCATATGATCTAGCTATGTGCACATAAAATAATCTAATCGACATCGAGAAGCTTTGGCCATGATTGTCGATGCCCATGATAATGGAAATATTTAATGTCCCCCGAGAAGAAGAAGCTCCTAGCACCTTTGCTCCATAAAAAAGAACACTGGATTTACCACCATCCATGCATGTATACCCAAGAGGACAACCCAATGCGGCAAGATCCTCTTCATTAGTAGTAGATGTAAATGATATTAAGAACCTTATGCGGTCCTTTATGAATGAGCTAGTCCTAATATAATGACAAAAAGCAACATCTTTGAAGCCTCCCATGTAGAATTATCAAGGAGGAAGGTCATATTACGAATAGAACACATACCAAGGAGCTTTGAAAGGAGGAAATCAGCAAACAAAAACTACAAATTAGATAGTCCTAGTCACCATACTGCTTCAAACTATCAAAAGAAATCTGAGAAAGGATTTGGTCCCAAGCCAAAATAACATGGTAGAAGCTGAGAAGGTGTGGTGCTTCTCATGTAGTTATAGCCATATGCCCTATAATTGTGTTTTGAAACATAGAAGAATATCAATCTTCCAGAATGGAGAATTTATGCTTTAGAGTGCAAACACAAGGGTTGTCTTTAGAACAAGAGCTGGATACCTCATCAAACCAAGCATTATTTTCTTGGATGGAAAAAGAAGATGTACTATTTGTAAATGGTGTTTTGATAACTAGTGCCCTAGAGGTACAGTCAAACTGCAACACAAGGTCCAAAAGACTTGGATCACTAGAGAATACATTCAAAAAGCCCCAAAACATCCACAACCACAACAACCGAAACTAAAAGTAGAGAAACGTTCGTAGATCCAACCCACTCAGTAGTCACAAGCTTCATCATCACTAGAGAGGGAGGTGGACAAGGCACTAAACCTATCCATGTCAGATCAGACTCTTCCAAAGATAAAATAAATTCCATAATTAAAACATAAGGTCTGGCCAGTCGGAGTGCTTAATATGTTAGAGAAACTAAAGAAGGTGTCTTCTAATGTGTCTCTATGGGATGTTATGTATCCAGAATAGAAGACATTTCCCCAAGACGCATTTAAGAAGGAGAAAAAACTATCACAAATGGATACAATCCCACCACAAAATCAAGATAAAGGAAACAGACCCATGTCAAAGCCCTAACCTTTGGTAGCCATAGAATATAGAAACATCATAGACAATACAAATCTGAAAGACGTAAGAAAAAAAAAACCTACCCAATTATTTTCAACGCTTACTATGAGGATAAGATTTTACACAATAACATGATTGATTTAGGAGCTAGTACCACAATCATGCCTAAGAAAATGGCCAACGCCCTAAATCTTAAATACAAGTCTCTCAAGAAAGGGATCATGTAATTATATGGGAATAAAATCTTGAATATTAGCCCCATGAATGATATGTCATTTACTATTTTCTCATGTCAAAGCCAAATTGTCACAAAAGAAGTAGTCATGATAGACACCCCCTAGTATTTGGGATGTGTTTCAAAAGACCACATGAAAGCTTGGCAGATATCTAGGGCTTGAGTGGTATAATTTGATACTACTGAAAAAACACAAGGAGAAGGTGATCAATCTAGTTATCATATGTTTCTTATATAACAAGATCGAGCTATCCTAGGATAGCTATCAAGCAAGCTCATTTGCATAGCGAAAAAACCTCCATAACACCTTTCACAATATTACATATCACAACCCATCCATTATTAACCCAAAGACATTGGCCTCTCTTTCAAGGCAAGGACCCACTTCCCAATCACTGTTGATCATTACTCATCAATTATGGAATACATCAAATGGTTCACAATTTTCATTTGATAAATCTATGCACTCTAAATCATGAATCAAGATTATGATATGAGTCCTTAAAATCTCAAATCACAATTTTTGTTTGAGTATGTCAGTCATGCAAGCTTCATAAATCCTTCCTCCTTGCCAATCCATGCATGCGATATGATTTCATCTGAGTATCCTTTAATTCGAATTCAAAATTTGATGCCAATCTTTCCCAACATGTAGGTATGTTTGAAAACAACAATTCAAGCCTTTAACAACAAGTTTTCTACTTCGTTAACCTCTCTGAAAATAAGTTTAATTATAATTTTATTTATTTATTTGAGAAGTAAATTGATTTTTTTAACCTAGATATTCAACCTCTAGTTGGGATTTTGATTTGACAAAACTACCACAATTTTTTTAACATATCCTCTAGGTTTCTATACATATTCCATACCAACCTTGCACTGAGGCAACATCAAGTCCCTGATACTCACTCCACCTTCAACATTTGGCTTCACCACTATGTCCTATCCTAGCGACAAGATCATTTTTTATCATGTGCAATGCCCCAAAGAAATTTATGTTGTATCCCATTAACTGATTCACCACCCTTTTTGGTAGTTTTAGGCATGTTAGGATATATATTTGAATAGCCATTGAAACCACCTTTATCATCGTTAGCATGCTCGCTAATGTGAGCCACATTCCCCTCCAATTTTTAGTTTTGTCTATGCACCTATCCAATGTCTATTGCCATAATGAAGGTTGACATGCTTGCAAAATAGAGGAATTCCTAGATATTTCGATGGGATACAACTTGTATTAAAAAAAGTATAATTAATTTGTCCCTATTCACTTCTTCCAATGATCAAGTGTGAAAGAGGATGGTATTATTGGTGAAGAACTAGTGTGAAATGGCTAGGATAACTTATAACACATTTATTCCCTTCCAACTCCCCAAACGATGGATTTTGGCAATATGGTAGCTCAGTGCTTTGATCATTAACAAAAAGAGGAATGGAGATAGTGGGTGGGTCTCCTTGCTAGATCCGCCTAGCACTGCTAAAAAATCCACACAAGGTACCATTTATTATGATTGAATAAATTGGTATTGATATGTATGCTTATACCAACTTCATCCACTTATCTCCAAAGCCCCTCTTCTTCATTACCTTTAACAAAAAAATTGCATCGAAATCTATCATACGCTTTACTTAGATTTAGCTTTCAAATCATGCCTTTTAGTTATTACTTTTTTAAAGTGTTGAAAAATTTGAGTTACTATCACCCCATCCATGATGTTCTTTTCTAGGATATATCGGTTTGTTATTTAGATATTATTGCTAACATGAGTGGCTTTAACCTATTTGTCATTACCTTTGTGATAATTTTATAGACCATATTATAGAGGGAGATAGGTCTATAGTCCAAAAAAGATTCACAATTATCTTTTTTGTCCATTAAGGAAATATTATTGTTGTTAAAATCCTTTAGCCTATTGGACCTTCTCCTTGATTATTCCAATAACTCATGCAAATCCTTCCTAATAAATTCCCAAAACAACTGGTAAAAGAGAATATTGAAGTCATCTAGTACATGCACTTTCATAGGTTACATTTGAAAAGTTACTTCTTTTACATCCTCAAATTAATTACAACTTCAATTGTATCGTAAACTTCCATGTTGATAACTGTGTTGATGTCTTCCAAGAAGCTAAACTTGATGCGTTACACCTCACCATTGTTTCCCAACAAATTCTTAAAAAAATTGATTCCAACCTTCTGAATGTCCACTTCATTGGTCACAAGTTTTCCCTGCAAGTCTTTTATCTGCACTATCATGTTCCAACTTCTCTTCACCTTTGTTGAATTATGGAAATTTTTTGTATTTGAGTTTCTCCCTTGAAGAAATGACTGACATAGACCTAATTTTCTAATAAATATTTTCTCTATAAACACAATCTCATTATATTCTCTCAACAATTTTTTTCCTTTCCATATTCTACATTTGTTTGCCCTTGACTTATTATTTTTTCACTTAGGTTTTCAATCTCCATTTCTAAGCATTATATCTCTTTATTTATTTTTTTGAAATAAATTTTTGTTCTATTTATTGAGCCCCTCCTTTTCTTAAATTATCATTTTATAATTGATAAACATCTTAAACCCTTCCACCTTTATAGGTTTCTTCCACCATGCTATCAAGAGATCAATTACATCCTTATTCTTGAGCCATATTTTTCTAAAATCTAAACTATCCCTTTGTTAGCTTAGGATTTTATGTGATGATTAGTTCTATTAGGTAATGCTCAAATATTAGAGATGGGCATATGAATTTTATTTTGGTAGCATTTCATCCTGCATCCACATATCCAAAACAAGAAATCTATCTAACATTTTAGCTATTTTACTAAAATCCTTCCTCTTATTGTTCCAAGTATATATGTTGTTTGAACTCTTTAGATCAATTAAATATTTTTCCTCTATAAATATACATAAGTCTTTTTGTGCTTGTGTGACATTTTGGGTTCCCCCTTTCTTTTTATTTAAATCCTTTACTGTATTAAATTCACCCAAGACAATATTTGTAAATTTTAATTCTCTTGATATGGCCTCAAAAACCAAAGTATTTTCTTCTATTTTAACAAGACCATAGATGTTAAAAACATATATATTGAAATTAGGATCCAATGACTTTACCTCTAGTTACATCCGTGAATGTTGTTTTGAAATTGGGATCACCTCATATTTGGATTGAATCCATAGAAAACTCAATCCTCCTACTACTCATCTAAATTCACAAATGCACTCTTCGATTTATTGTAGTAGTTTGAAAATGATGTAGTTTGAAGATCTATTAATTTAGTTTCTTTTAAGAATATGATGTTAATAGTCATAAAGTGTAATTGGCGCTTGACTAGTTGCTTTTTCTTAGGGAAGTTTAGGCCCCAAATGTTCTAGGTGAGGTTCCTCATCTTACTTTAAGGGAGAGCAAACTCCCTTGGATATACTCATGTAGAATTTGATTGAGGTTTGATCACCTATCAAAGCCTCTTCTATTTATTTGGTTTCCTTCCTATTCTTGGAGTTGAGGCCACCTTTGAAATTTGGTAGATGTGCCTTGGTTGAGATATTTTCATGGCATATTTTATCTCCAAAGTTGATTCCCCTTTTATTTCATTCTACACACTCATTTCAAAAGTTTCACCATTTTGTATTTGTGTTGCAAAAAAGTGTAGCCTTAACACTTTTCACTCTTTTGGCCTTTCTTATGGTTTTTAGCCTATTTTAGCCTAGATTTAATGTTGTAATATGGTCAACACATTCACATTAGGTCTTGAACACTTGCAAATCAATAATAATTCTATGATGTTTTGTAAAAGTGTTGTGAAGTGTTCTAACCAACGCTCACACTTTCCTAGGACCCTTTCATCATAATTCACTTGAATAACCATTTTCTAAGCCTTTTTTCAAAGTGTTGTAAAGATTTGTAACAAATTCTCACACTTCTTAGGCTTGTCACCAATAATTTGACCTTTTCTTATGTTAAAATGACCCGTTAATGCACTTATAGGTCCTACTTAAGTGTGTTTCGGGAGACAATCTTGTGAACCAACATTAATCACCTTTTAATACTTGACAACCTCTTAAATTTTCCCAAGTGGACTGAGTCACCACCTTGGGCGACTTAGTCCAAAGTGGCATAAAAAAAAATTTAACCCAAAATTTTGGTGGGGAATTGTCTCCTAAACCCTAATGTCGGCCTATGATGAGGTATTTTCGAGAAAATAGGGCACATGTATAAACAAGGGTTTTCTCCTTATTACCTAACTCATTCTATTCCATGCATTCATCCTTCACTCTTCATTCACTACTCTAATCAAGCAAGCTAGGGTTTTGAGTATTCTATGTCATGATGACATATATCCAAAGCATTCAAGTGACGAATCTTTCTCCATTTCTAAAACTCAAGATCATTCATCATGGAAAGGTACAAATATCAATTCTTTTTTTTTTCATTGTCTATTATCTTATTTCATCATTTTGGTTTAATTACTCAAAAGGGGTTTGATCAAGGAAAATCCCCAATCCCTAAGAATCAACAAGTTGCCCCTCTTAGTGTGATTCACAAGTCTTGTGTGCAGATTTGACAAATATTAAAGGTGGAAAATTCTTCAAAAATTTATCAATTTCCTTCAAGGTGGTCAAAACCATGAAAGAGGCTTGGAGAACACTTTCAGATCCATAAAATTTCAAGAACAAAATTGCATACCAAGGGCTACAAAGTGCACCTTTAGATCTCCTCAAACTTGAATGTAGAAAAAGTTTCCTTTAGTGGCGACTTAGTCCACTTTACATGCATTTTATGGTCTTTTGTAGATTTGAGTACTCTTTTGTTTGAAACTGGTTCCAACGGATTTTCTCATTAACTAGACTAAGTCGCCTAGATTTGCGCAAGTGTCTCAGTCGGCTTTTGTATTAGTGTTTCAAGCTTCCAGACCTTCATCTCATCCCTCTTCAGTTTCCAGGTGCACCTCATTCTCCTCTTTCATTTTTATCATATATTATGTACATTCCATAGTTCATTTCTAGGTGTTTTGCATACAACATTGTGTTTTCCAACACTTTGCATTTCTTAGGATTAGTATCAATAAATAATTTCTTTTTCAGTTTTTCGCATTTAGATCATCACATTCCACACACATTTACATCACATAACTTGCATTAATATTTGAATGTAACATTAGAATTTTGGTATCCCTCTCTCCTTTTAGGTGAAAAATCCTAGAAGTGATAGAGAACCCTAAGTGGGTACCAAAAATGAGGCTAGGCCCCATGGTGGGTGCCAAAATGTGAATGGTCAAGGCCTTCAACCTATTCAAACATGGAAAAACAAGGAAGCATTTAGTCCTCAAACATATTTAAATCAAAGCATTCCCTATGAAATTCATCCAAGAACAAGAATAAGAAAACAAACATAAAATATCAAAAATCTAATGAAATCTTATTCTAATGCTAAATTTATTTTCTAATAACCTAGCTAAATTGATTGCAAAATATGAAATGATATGAACTCAAATACTAAATTCCTATAGTGATTGTGCTACTTCTATTTTGGCTTTCCCTAATATACTTTTATATTTCCCATACATAAAACTTATTGCTACCACTAGAGCCTATTTCTCTTAATAATGCGAAATTTTGTTCTATTTGAACTCATTATATTCAAATATAATGGAAATTTACTATTTTCCATATTTAATTATTAATTCTTCAAACAATTTTTGTATAGGTTTTCTCTTTTTCTTGTTCCTTATCATTTTGTCAATGTACTAGATCACTTTTTGTTGTGTATAAAAAAAATGTAGTTATTAAATAATGTTCATATGTAAGAACATAAGTAAAGTTTTTGGTTCATGGCCAATAATTAAAAAATTCACCATGCCAACAATTAGAAAATTCATGGAATTAAAAATTCACCCTCAACAATTCCGTGTGTGAAGAATTATTACTCCAATGAATAATATGGTAACTAAATTTAAATAATATTCACATAAGAATTGAAGTAGGGTTTTTATTCATCAAATACATCATGTGAGAAATAAAAGTAATATTTTATGTTGGTTTACCAATAAACTAATTTAATTATAATGGAATCAAGAAAATTCACTGCCAACAATTAGAAAATTCACCAAAACAATTACAAAATTAATAACCAACAATTAGAAAATTCACCATCAACAATTACAAAATTAATAACCAACAATTAGAAAATTCACCACAACAATTACAAAATTAATAACCAACAATTAGAAAATTCACCATCAACAATTCAGTGTGAGAAAATTCACCCCTATGATAAATTGCATAAATATAATTTCAATGAATATATTGGCAACTAAATTTAAATAATGTTCACCTAAGAATTAAGTGTTTTTATTCATTCAATACACCACCTGAGAAATAAAAGTAAGGTTTTGTGTTTCTCAATGAATAAGCTCAGTACACTACCAACAAAGGTTTTTATTCATCCAATACACCACGTGTGAAATAAAAGGAAGGTTTTATGTTTATGAACCAATAAACTAATTTAATTACAATGGCATGCTCAAGGGAAATTCACTACCATTAATTAGAAAATTCACTGCCAACAATTAGAAAATTCATGACCAACAATTAGAAAAAGTCATCTCAAGGAAAATTCACCTCAAGGAAAATTCACCACTTGCAATTCACTCGAAAATTAATTGCAAACCTTTTAATGTGATGAATTTTCTTCTGAAGTGAATTACTAGCGGTGAATTTTCTCCCACGGTGAATTTTTGGTGGTAAATTTTCCCTTGAAGTGAATGGTGAATAGGTTAAAAAAATTATTGACTCGATAATCTCTTCATAACAGAGTGGTTTTTATCCTAACCGTCTATTTTTTAAGTTATTATTATTGCACATAAAGTTATTCATTCAATTCGGCTAGCCACACAAGATGCTAGTAAAATTAGATATCAAGAAAGCTTATGATGAATTAAACATGAATTTTTTGTTAAAGGTATTGAGTAGATTTGGTCTCAGCGAGGTGTGGATAAAGTGGGTAACAAGTTGTATAAAATCTCCCCATTTTTCTGTTCTTCTGAATGGTAGTCCTCAAGATTTATTTAGTAGATTGTTGCTTCAAATAAATGGATGGCTAGAAAAGTCATTGGTTGACCTCAGCTGGGAGAATTTTAATGTTAAAGTCTATTATTTCAGTCATTCCTGTATTCTCGATGATGTGTCTTAAAATTCCTACAAAAGTTGTAAAGGTGATAGGATAGAGAATGAGGAAATTCTTTTGGAATGGGCGACCTGATCAAAATAAAATCCCCTTACTGGCATGGGAAAAATAATGTAAGTCAAAAGGGAAGGGGGTGCGGTTATAAGAGATTGGAGTATTATAAATGAAGCTTTAGGAGCTAAGTTAGTTTCGAATATATATTCATAACCTTCTCAATTGTGGGTGAAAATCCTTAAAGCGAAATATCTAGACTCACTGGAGAACACGAGAATTTTCACGATGAAGAACCCACCATCTGATTCAATGACTTGGAAATTTGTGGTTTCTTGTTGGAAGGTTATTAGGAACCATTTAACATGGCAGATAGAGAGTGGGACAAAAGCGAAATTTTGGGAAGACTCATGGAAAGGTCTCCCGACGTTGAAGGATAATGCAGACTTACTCAGCACTAGGGGGAAAGGGTTAGTGACTCCCTAGAGTTCACGACGGATGTGATGGGGGGTGATTGGAAATGGAAATCACTTTAGGAGGTGAGCTTTCAGACCAGCATAAAGCAATGATGCAGGAGATTTTTGAAAGTAGAAAATTTATGAGATCGAAAAAAGACGATAAGGTGGTTTGGTGTGGGGCAACTGATGGAAGGTATTCGGTGAAATTGGGATATCAATTTTTGGATTCAGACAGGGATAATTCGCCGGTTAAGTTATGTTGGGGAAAGAATGCCTCCCTAAAGTAGGGGATTTCTCATGTCTAGTAATTAGAGGTCGCATTTTAGTATTAGAATGGAGGAAACGTTTAGATTTTAGTGGCCGGACAAAATGTATAATGTGCTCAGAAGTAGAGGAATCAAGTGATCACCTCCTCCTACATTGTAAAGTGGCAGCATAGTGTTAGAGATTCTAAAACACATTTTGGAATGGAAAAGTTCTACCCTGAACACATTGATTTTAAAAAAAAAAAAGTTGGCCATTATAAAGAAGAAAATCAGCTTTTTCTTGTGTCTAGAAGATTAGTCCTTCCTTGGTGGTTTGAGAATAATGGATGAAGAAGAACAAAATAGTTTTCACAAATAAAGTTGTATGTTTGGAAAGGTTGAAATGGAGAGTGAATCACGCCATAGAGGAAGTGGTTGGGGTGGAAACTTCCTTATATTTTAATTCAAAAATCACTTACACTTCATAAGATAAACAAATTCAGGAATGTTGGACAGGAATTCGTTTGCTGCCCGTTAAGGGGTTGAGTGGGGTAAATCCAACTGGAATGCATTGTAATGAGATGCAATGGGAAAACCATTGGAAGGATGGTAGAACATCATTTTTTATGGGGCATCAAAGGGGAATCCTGGTTTTTAGGGGCAAGATTCATAATCAAAGATTGGAAGGTGATGTGTTAGCATTAGGAGCAAAGAAGTTGATGGAAGGAAGGAACATGGGTGAAGTAAAATGGTTTTTATTCATCCAATACACCACGTGAGAAATAAAAGTAAGGTTTTATGTTTATGAACCAATAAATTAATTTAATTACAATGGCTTGCACAAAGGAAATTCACTACCAACAATTAGAAAATTCACCGCCAACAATTAGAAAATTCATGACCAACATTTAGAAAATTCACTATCAACAATTCATTGTGTGAAGAAATTTTTATTCCAATGAATAATATTGTAACTTAATTTAAATAATATTCAAGTAAGAATTGAAATAAGGTTTTATGTTTGTCAATGAATAAACTAATTTAATTACAATGACATCCAAATTTTTTTTATTCATCCAATACACCACAGGAGAAATAAAAGTAAGGTTTTATGTTTTTCAACCAATAAACTAATTTAATTACAATGGTATCACGAAAATTTACTCTTAGCAATTCTCCATCAAAAAAATCACTATCAACAATTCACTATAGGAAAATTCATCCCTATGACAAATTCACCTCAAGGAAAATTCACCACTAGCAATTCCTCATTAAAAAAAATCACTATCAACAATTCATTGTGGAAAAATTCACCCTTAAGACAAATTCATCTCAAGGAAAATTCACCAATAGCAATTCACTCAAAAATTAATTGCAAACCTTTTAATGTGATGAATTTTCCTGGGAAGTGAATTATTGGTGGAGAATTTTCTCCCAGGGTGAATTGCTGGTGGTGAATTTTCCCTTGAAGTGAATTACTGGTGGTGAATTTTCCTTGATGTTGAATTTTTCTATGATGAATTGTTGGCAGTCAATTGTTGGTGTTGAATTTTTCGACACTGAATTGCTAGCCTTGAATTTTCGTATAACCAATTACAAAAGTAAGGTTTTGTGTTTCTCAATTGATTAAGTAATTTAATTGTAATCAGTATATACATTTGAATTAAAAATGTCATTTACTCAATTTCTATCACAACATACCTAGACATATATAATAGTAAAAGGAATTCATTTCATTCTAACCTAAAAATTATTCATTTTTAAGCCATTCTATTCATTCTTATATGTATAAAAAATAAAAAAAATGTTCTGAAATCAACTTAAATCTCTTACAATAAAATTATTCACTTTAATTTTTTTTTTAAAATATATTCAAATAAAAAATTACTTCATTTCAACTAAATTACTAAATTTACTTTTACAATAATCATAATCCAACTTCAATACAAACACTACTATAATCCAACTTCAATACAAACACTACTATTAGCTTAAAGAAAATTACTAGCTACTGAAAATGAGTTTACTAAAATGAAACCCAACATAGTTTGAAAATTAAAAGCTCATTTACTTATTGAGATCTGCATTAACAACTGTCATGCTCCGAGCCGTGTAACTTTAACATTATTGGTTAATATTTGTTGGTAATTTCAAAGCCAGACCAGACTGTATCATACATATTCACCAAAAACTGGGATTTCGCGTGTATTTGCATTGGGATTGTAGCACAAAAACCTGTAAAGGCCATGGTTATCTTAATAGTCCGAGTATGTAGGGCTCACCGCCTCACCTGGTGTGTCTATAAAACAAATCATTTCATTGTTTATGTGTGCAATTTCTGTTTTCACATTGTCTGTAGGTGTGATCTGTTTTTCCTAACATTACGATGGCTTCAGAGTATAACATTACGATTAAGGAGGAGCCTGTGCAAACGAACGCACCTGAATCGGATCTCTCACTGCGGAGGAGGAGGAGGAGAGCCGTAGGGGAGATTATCCCAATCCTGACTGGCTGCCTGAGGGTTTTAAAACGGAAAAACGATTCAGAAAAAGCGGTGCTTCTTATAAGGTGTTTGATAAGTATTGTTTTACCTTTTCTTTTTTCAACATTCTCAGTTGGAAATAGGATCTGATGAGATTTTTCTAAATGTGAAATTTTATTGGTTTTTGGTTTTTTAAAAAAAAATTCTCAGTATTATATAGAGCTAGCTACTGGTTATAGTTTTCCATCAAAGCCAGAAGTACAGAGGTATTCCATCAAGGCCAAAGATGGTTGCAAATGAGCCTGGCTGCCTGAGGGTTTTATCACGGAAAAACGATTCAGAAAAAGCGGTGATTTTGATAGGTGTTTGATAAGTATTTATTTTATCTTTTCTTTTTTCAACTTTCTCAGTTTGAAATAGGATCTGATGACATTTTTCTAAATGCGAAATTTAATTGTTTTTTTGTGTTTCTAAAAATTCTCAGTATTATATAGAGTTAGCTACTGGTTATAGTTTTCGATCAAAAACTATAAAATCATAACATGCTTTTATGTAGAAGTTTTTTCTTATCTGTTGTGCTTAAATTTCTAATTGATTAAAATACAAAAGTGTGCATAAGTTTGAAAAGAAGGGAAAAAAAATAAAAAGAATAAAATCATAACAGTTATAGTTAAAGGATTCTTGGTAAACAACAATTTTTTAATAGAGATATATGATTTAAGTCATATAGAATGCAAACATGGATTCAATCTTCTCTAATCAAGGAAACTAAACCCAATGTATCCATTCCCAAAAGAAACAAATAAGCCCAATAACAATATTTGAAAAATCCTCATTAATGAATGATAACATAAACTCAAATGTACAAGGAGATAGCCATGGCAAACATCTCTCAAAATGAATCCTCTATGGCTGAAGATCCATATTTATGAAAGGTACAAAGACAAATAAACTCATGCTAAACAATCATTTTAGAAATAGTATCCCAAAATTAATCACTATGACACAACTCATTCCCATGAGAAATCAAGTCACGAAATATAAACACATCAAAAAATGGATGGGAAATACCAATTAGATGAGAAATCACTGAGTAGACTAAGAGTGGGGAATGAGAATGCTCCTCCAAGATAACCAAGTCATCATGAATCACTCCAAGAACAAGGTCCTCTATAGGTCCATCATGACCATTTGTGTACCTATCACAATCAAATTCCACGTTTGAAAAATATTGTAAACCTATAACAGGAATTATGAAACTGATAAATAGTTGTACCATCATAAATATCATATAAAAATATATTCCTAACGATCTGAAACAACATGGTAACTATAAATATATGTTTTGCAAGCATCGATTGCTAAATCCTCCTTCTGAGGCTCCTTGATATGTGTTCTATTGATAGGATGGCCTTCCTCCTTGATAGGTCTGTGTGGGAGGCTTCAAAGGTGTTGCTTGCTTTCGTCCGATGAGGACTAGTTCATTCAAAAAGGACCATATGATATTATTTATATCATTGTCATTCACTACCAATGAGATGGAGCTCGAAGTGCTTGGTTGTGCACTAGGGTATACATACATGGATGGAGGTATAGCTAATCTAGTCGCTTGTGGAGAAAAGGTAGCCAATGTTGCTCCTTTCTAGGGGCCACCAAAGATTTCCACAAACATGGGCGTCGATGGTCGTTGTGGAAGCTTCCTGACATCAATCAGACTATTTTCTATGCACACAAGTAGATTGTATGCATCAGGTAGAATGTCTCCTCCCATAGATTGCATGATGACTACGATATTTGAATTGAAAGCATTTAGATAAAATATGAATGACATAGGACCAAGAGGCCTAGCAGTTATAGGAATTTGTTGATAGGTTTTGTGAAACCTAGTGTTGAAGTCACTAATGGCCTCTTATGGGGCCCTATTGATGGCGAGTAATTACTACAACAAATAGGAGAGATATCCTTTTTCAGAGAACCATTCAAAAAAATTCTCTCTCAGTTGATCCCAAGAGTAGATAGAGCTAGAATCCAAAGACCTATACCAGTCCTAGGCTTTTCCTTTGAAAGATGCAACAAACAACTTGAGAACAACATTTTCCTCTGTGATTTTCTATAGTCTGCATACCTCCATTATATCTTGGAGATATTTGGACGAGGTCTTGAAATCCTCCCTGGAAAAAATTGGGATGGACTTGAGAGCATTGGAAGGTATGGCAAGCCATACATCTGAGGGTGTAGGTGGCTACAACGGGCTACCACTATCCTAGGCAACAAAATTTCTAGGTGTATGGGCACCTAGATGATCCATTGTAAATAAGTAACTATAGGTAGGGTATATGGGTATTTTGATTTGGAAAGTTGTGCCTCCTGCTGGAGTATATAAGGCTTTGGATTGTGGGTAACACTTCTTACCATATTCCTTCTTACAAGTGATACAAAACTTGTAAGTATTATTCTTCTAGGTGCCAAGGTAGGTAATTGGGATTACTGGAAATGGCCTTTTGAAGATACTCTTGTTTGGATTCTAGGCATAAAATTTCCAACCTCTTTTCTTGGTCTAATTTAAGAAATATTTTTGACTTTTAATCAAACAATAAAAAAACTTCGGTCCCGCCTAACATGCCAAAAAAAGAACTATTGATCATCAAAGCTTATGCTTCTTTGACAACCTTATAGGAAATTGAGTGAGTGAGGGACCAATTTTTGCCTCGCTCATTAACCTCCAAGAGTTTTATAGAAAGTCAACTATTCTTTGGGTTTTTGGGAAAAAGTAGAAAAAATGTGAATAAAACAAAAACATGGTGATGTACGAAAGACTTCACGACATTTCAAACCTTAACTATTAATTATAATTGATATGATAGACACAAAATGTCATAGGCCCTTCATTGTTGGGAAGAGAATGAGCAACAAAGGCGAGAGAAAGCACAATACAGTCTTTCAAATCTCCCTATGGGAAGCACCCATTAAGGTCGAATCAGACATAAGAAAACTTCAAAGATTAACATAAATATCCAAAAACTTAGAGAACCCTTCTTCTTTCACAACATAATATGGAAAATAACAAGCTCTTCAAAAAAATGGAAAATTTTAATATAGACATAATCTAATTTCTGAAAGCTAACATTCAACATAGAAGCTTCACAACATGGAACTTAGCTATCCAAACTACCAAAGAAAACTTAAAACAATATTTCTAACATGAATGAAATATAAAAGGAAACTTGACAAAGACCATAACATGCACAATTTCAAAGATTTCTTCCAAACAAATTTAACTTTTATAATATATGAACTGAAAAACAAAGGTCAGATGTCAATCGAATGATACTTTGAATTAAAATATAACATGCGAGAGAGAAAAGCAGTATTATGTAATAGACCTTCTACTTCTAAGGAAATATAAAATACCTAATATGTCTATATCCTTTAAAAATAGAAGTTATAAATACCTAATATGTCTATATCCTTTAAAAATATTTTGAAGTTATTTTTATAACTCTTTGACTTATGCTGCCAATCACTATTTATAACCAGAAGAAGAGAGCACCGCCACAAATATTTCAAAAGTAAAAACTACAAAATTCAAGAACCTGATAACCCAAAACCCGATCTTAGATCTTGATTAGATCACGACAATATTTTCTCATTAAGTCCCAACTACTTCATTAATGGATTTAGCAATTTAGCACAAAATGTTGTTAGAAAACAATCATATTTTTACATAGTGTGGCAAAAATATGATCAATCAACCATAGAGATTGATGACACTAACTCGAAGGTTCCACCCTAAGAGTAAGATTCATGGTGTAATTCCCAACAATCTCTTACCAAAGAGATCACTCCGCAAAATAAATACAAATTTATTGACACTGCTTATGTGCAGGATCATGATGGGCCAAAAAGTGGCGATATGTAAGTGATATGATGGCCCATGTGGCTGACGAATTTTTTTTACCCAAAATTGATGAAATGAAAAGGGTTTTTAAAGGATATTCTTAGCTTTCCACCAATATAAATTATGCTTTACTTTGAATTTAATAAATAATTATTATTCATTTTCTATTTGAATTACAACTAAAGTCCTGATTGATAGGTTGATTGAAAAAGATCTATATATTTCAAAGGGTATCACATTTTTTGAATTTAAAACATGTGTCACATTCTATGCTTCACATACTATAGGATTAAAAAAAAAAGAATTGAATTTCATGAATTTTTGACCAAGTTAAGGTGGTTTGACATATGAGTTTTTATATTTTTTAAAAGTTGTAATAAAAAAATTATACAAAAAAATATGTATCACATCGGTACATGAGTCTTCTACTTATATCTAAAATATTATAAAAAAATATTATCATTTTATTGTGTTTAGATTGGTCAGACAACACCTACTTCTTATTTTTTCCCTGAAATTTAAGTACGATTGCATTGAAATTTCAAATTTTCACCAAATAGGTTTTTTTAAAATAAATATAAACCTAGTAGTTTAGAAACTAAATTAAATTTGCAATAGATTCTATTCTTACATATTTTTTAAATAATATAGTTAACTTATTCAAATTTTTACGTCAAGTTGCCTAACTCTGATTTTTTTGAATTTTATTGCCACTTAAGGGCCTTTTTTTCCATGATGATCCTACACATGCCCCGCCAATAGATGACATGTCAAGCAAGTGAGCGAACTCATATTTGTGAGAGTAGCCTTGAATAAAATCCTCGCCAAGCTAACACGTGTCTTGATTCACGCTCGAAAGGAAAATGATATGCAAATAAATTCACTCAACCACCACTTGGCACATTGCATGCCTTTATGATGGAGTAGTCTTCGTTCCTTGGGAAAATATTCATCCCAAAGCAAAAAAGAAGAGTCAAAAAGTTAAAAAAAAAGATTAAGGGAAAAATTGATTTATATTATTATCGATGAAGAATTGTTGTGAAATGGCAAAGATAGCTTCTAACACTTTTATGCCCTTCCAACTCCCCAACTGATGTAGTTTGGAAATATGGTAGCTCAGTTCTTCAACCATTAAGAAAAGGAGCAGGGGAGACAATGGGTCTCCATGCTAGATCCCCCTAGCACTGCTAAAAAATCCACACCTGTACGATTTATTATGATTGAATAACTTGTAATTGATATGCATGCTTAGACCCACTTCATCCACTTGTCTCCAAAGCTCATATAATTCATTAAATTTAATATAAACTTTTATCAAACTCTATCATAGGCTTTACTTAGATTTAGATTTTAAATCATTCCTTTTAGTTTTGACTTTTTTAAAGTTTTGGAAAATTCTAAGTGTTATGATCACCCCATTCATGATGATCCTTTCTAGGATAAAATAGTTTTTTCTTTAGATATTATTGTTGAAATGAGTGGCTTTAACCTATTCATCATTACCTTCGTGATAATTTTAAAGACCATATTATACAGAGATATAGGTCTATATTTCAAAAAATATTCACAATTGTCTGTATTGTTGGTTAAAGCTATGTTAGTGTTGTTAAAGTTCTTTAGCATATTGAACCTTCTCCTTGATTATTCCACTACCTCGTGCAAATCCTTCTGAATGAAATCCTAAAACAACTGGTAAAAGAGCATGTTGAAGCCATCTAGGACACACACTTTCTCAGGTTACATTTGAAATGTTGCTTCTTTTACATCCTCAAGATTAATTATAGCTTCAATTTTGTTTTTCACTTCCACATTGATAACTATGTTGATGTATTCTAAGAAGCTACACTCGATGCCTTGCACCTCACCATTATTTCCCAACAGATTCTCAAAAAATCTATTCCAACCTTCTGAATGTCCCCTTCATTGGTAACAACTTGGCCTTGCAAGTCTTTTATCTGCACTATCCTATTCCAAATTCTCTTCACCTTTGTTGAATTGTAAATTTTTTTTATTTGATTTTCCCTCTTGAAGCCATGACCTTGTAGACCTTGTTTTCCAATAAATCTCTTCTCTATATAAGATCTCATTATATCTCTCAACAATTCTTTTTCCTTTTCATATTCTACATTAGTTATGCCCTGACTTATTATTTTTTTGGCTTAGGTTTTCCATCTCCCTTTCTAAGTGCTATTTCTCTTCAAAGATGTTTTGAAAGACCTTTTTGTTCCATTTATTGGGCCTCTTCTTTAGTCGATTTATCCTTTTATAAAAGATAAATATCTTTGACCCTTCCACCTTTACAGGTTTCTTCCACCATTCTCTCATGAGATCAATTATATCCTTATTCCATGGCCAAATTTTCTCAAATCTAAACTATCCCTTCATTGGCTTAGTCTTTTCTATGATGATTAGTTCTACTAGGTAATGGTTAGATATTAGAGATGGGCATAAGAATTATTTTTTTAGCATTTCATCCTATATCCACATATTTAGAACCAGGAATCTATCTAACCTTACGGTTATGTTAGTAAAATCCTTCCTCTTATTGTTCCAAGTTGTGTTGCCAAAAAGTGTAGCCTTTGACACCTTTTTCTCATTTGGACCCTTGCCTATGGATTTTGGACCATTTTCAACCTCTTTTTACCTCTTTCCAAGCCTTGTGCCAAGGTGATGTAAGGTGTTGTAGAACATTTTCATTCTTTCCTAGGCTTATCATCACTTAATTAACCCTTTCTTATACTATAATGACCCCTTAATACACATATAATTCCCATCTTAGTGTGTTTTCATGAGCCAATCCCGACAAACATAAATAGTCTCAGTTTAATCTCTTAAAATCAATGAAAATGGCCCAAGTGGACTAGGTCGCCACTTGGGGCAACCTAGTCCCATGTGCCTTAAAATCAAAATCAAATCAAATTTCTTTCAAGATTTTGTCTCTTAAACACTAAGGTCAGCCTTTATGGTGTTATTTTGGAAAAATTAAGGCATAACTTGTATAAATAAGCCTAAAAACCCTAATTTCTCAATAAGACACACTCATTATTCACAACTCTTCACTCCCCATCCACTCCTTCTTCTCAAGCAAGCTAGTGTTTGAGCCTTCCAAGTCAACAAGACATCTTTTTTGAAGCATTCAAGGGAAGATATCATTATGTGTTTTGCAACACATTGCATTTCAATAGTTTAGCATTCATTAAGCATTTCATTTTTAGTTTATGACATTCACACACCTCACAATCCTTAATCCTTTGAATGCAATGACCAAAAAGGCATATCATTAAGTGAAAAGAGATCTATTTCCTAAACCAAGTGCTCTTTAGGTGAAAAACCCTAAGGGCCTAGTAAGGGGAAATCTTCTTTCCATTTTTAGCATATTATTATTAATAATTTTTTTTGGTGGTTCATTTTGGTGATCCCAACTCTGTTACCTCGCCTTCTTATTTGGCCTTCTTTAGCACCCTAGGTTTGCATTGCATTCCATTGTGCATTGTTAAAATTTGCATCCTAGGGTTTCAACATTTGCATTAGTGAAAATTGCATTTAGATTGCTGTTTTGCATTGTAAATCATTCAAACCCATCAAAAGTGTGGATCAAAAAATTGAAGAAGTATTTTTAAATGAAGAACGGGGGCCCATTGAGACACTTTCTAATTGGGGGATGTTAGAACCTGCAGCAAGAGCATGGGAATATTATCATAAGCTACTACTATATAGACAACCTATATAATTGTTTTTTTTATAGTTCATATAGACACTTATAATCTTTTAATGCAAAGTGAACTAATCACATAATCCCCCCAATGTAAGAAATTTAGGATCTATACTACTGTAAAGTAAACTGTATAGGTAGATTTTCATTTGCGTATGGTGTTACATGGTATATCTATTAAATCATTGATGGTATAGCTGAATGTAACTTTGTTGTATGTGTTTAAACTATAATTAATAAAAAAAATCATTGTATATGAGAAAACTTCAAGTGGATTGTAGACTAAGATTTCATGTGGAATATTTTTTCTTATCAATTATACTTAAATCTATAATTGATTAAAATATTAAAGTTTCCATAAGCTTGAGGAGAAGGAACAAAATCAAGAGAATAATATTATAAAAATTATAGCTAAATAATTCTTATTAAACAAGCATCATTTTTTCAATAGAGATATATGGTTGGAGAAAAAAGTATGAAGTAGAAGTTGTTGTGAACTTAAAAGTATTAAGTTTTTAACATTCAATAAGATATTAAATCCCATTGCATTGTTAATGTTAAAGTGTATCAATCATCGTAATTAAAATTATACGAAGGTGTGACAAATGATCAAAACATGAAGTGCCAAGAATAATAATAATGATTTATAAATGAAACACCAATAGTTGCATAATCTATCACATGTCACCACTATCCTCCAAATTCATATGAACATGAACAACCAAGAAGAAACCATAGAATGAAGAGAGAAAACTTGTAAACCATAACATTCCCTTCTACAAACACCTAAAAAGTTAAATGTTGTGCCAAGTATGATCTCCATTCAACCCCAAATGAAAATCATCAATAAAACCCATAAAACATTCAATATCTTAGACCAAAAAAAACATATAAATTATGTATAATGCCAACATGGATGTAATCCTCTCTAAAAAAGGAAATCAAACTTAATGTATCCATTCCAAAACAAATAAATCAGCCAAAGAACCATATTTAAAAAATCTGCATCAATGAATGATAACATAAACTCAAATTCACAAGGAGATAACCATGCAAAACATCTCTTGAAATGAATCGTCTACAACTAACAATATATAGCTCAAGATCCATATTTATGAAAGGTAAACAAAAATAAACTCATGATAAATAATCCTCTAAATAGCTCCCAAAATAAATCACCATGACACAACTCATTCCCGTGAGAAATCAAATCACAAAATATAAACACATCAAAAATAGGATGAGAAATACCTACTAGATGATGAACCATTGAGTAGACCAAGAGTGGAGAATGAGAATGATCATATAGGATAATCAATTCATCATATATCACTTGAAAAGAAATATCATCTATAGGTCCATCATGAACTCACATTTATATATAAGTGAAGGTTCCTCGATCTTCCCATTGAAACCTCAAAAGAGTAACCATATCAAGAAAATTTCTCTAATCACAAGAGAACTCTAGCCTCACCCATGTCTTGAAGTTTCCATGAGCACCTAAAACTAATCAATCCATTCCAAGCTCCAATACAAAACCACACTATCATGAATATTCAAAGAAAATGAAAAATATACTGAATACCAAGAGAAGCATTAAGATCAATGTCAAAGATCCAACAGAATAATCAAGAACATAAAATTACATCATGATATAACCATCTCCTTCTAGGAGATCACATGTAACAATGCATACATAGTTATCTCAAGAGAACCTATATCATGTAAAACCTCTAAACAATTATCAAGAGTAAATAATGACATAATACAAATCATGGTCTAAACCAAGAATCAAAATCTCCAGTCACATGAAGATAACCATCATCAATGATGAATTACGCCACTTCTAACAATTCTCAGTGAACTATGATACTGAGATGTAAATGGAATTTGAAAACCGTCTCGTCCATGAAGATCATCCAAGTCAACACACATAACTAAAATAACAATCATACCAAGTAGAAGAAATATCTCCAAGGCCAGAAAATACAACGACCACTAAAAAATCAAGAACCAATTCTACACTAGTAATTCTTCAATCTCAAAAGCTTCAATAGAAAAGTGTAACCAAGAAAATGCAATCAACCTATTATGACATCGCTATCAAATCACATGCTACAAGTCCCAACAAAAGACTAATTGAATGTTGTCCTCATATGAAACTTGTTAATTTTATCTTTTGGGTAGTTGAGCACCTTCCATTTATATTGTGGAGAAATTTTTTCCTTTGAACATTTTTGTTTTTGGCACTTACTTCTTTTTCACTTCGGGATGGCTACATGCCTAAAGAAAAAAGGCTACTCCCGCACAAAGGTGTGAAAAGTGCCTGATGGTGGCTATAGTGCTTTATATATCATTTTTTTTTGGGCCTGAAGTAAGAGACATTTCTACTTGGTGGGGATCTTCTTCAAAGCCATTCTCCTAAAATTTGAAATCACCCACCCACTTGCCACATCATTTATTTCATTGGGAAGAATGTGTCAAGTGAAGTTGTATTTTCTTATAGGCAGAGTTTATCGAAGAGAGTGACATATATCTTACTTTCGGGGTGGAACCTTCAATTCAACATCATCATTCATCATAGTTGATCGATCATATTTTTCCAGGGTTTGCTAAGATTCAGTTGTCTTCTGATAGTTTATCTTTGCAAAACTTCTCTAATATTTGGAGCCATTAATGAGGTGACCCAAGAATTTATGAACAAAGATTGTTGTGATCCAATTTATTCCTAGATCAGATTGTGATCCATCAAGTATCGATACCTAGCACTGGTCCATTTCTATTTGTTGTAGCAGTTTTTCTCCCTGCTGGCTATTTAAAGGGGTTCATAGAAGATAACAAAAAAAATCTTGGACAATCTTAAAAATAAGTATTTTCTTTTCTTTGGAAGAAGATAGTGTTAAGGAAGTTTTAGTTTTTTAGGGATACAAATATTTTAGATAACATTATTTATGCTCTCTTGCATGTTATATTTGTTGAGACTATTAATCGGATTGGCATCTAACCTCAGCTTTTTCAGTGAATTTATTGTAAAAATCTGATTTGTTAAGAAGAAATCTTTGAAATTATGCATTTTTTTGGCCTTTATCAAAAAAAATATTTGTCACGTATCATTTATGCTGAGAACACTATGTTAAAATCCTTACATAGGTAGTCTGAACAATTATTTGACATGTTATGAGCTTTCATGTTTGATTCTATCTTTTAGGAATTGGATCATGTTTAATATGCTCTTTCATTTTCTATAAAAAATATCTATTACTGTTCATATTATGTTGTAAGAGAGGGAGGGTTCTGTAAAGATACAAATATCCCATTTGGTCACTATTTTTTTTAATATTGACGAGCCTTAATTGATGCTTCCCACAGGAAGATTTCAAAGACTACACTATACTTTCTCTAGCCTTTGTTGCTCGTTCTCTTCCCAAAACTAAAGTTTTTATGATATTTTGTGTCCATTTCATCAGTTATAAGGAATTGTTAAGTTTTGAAATAGTGTAAAAGCCTTTGCACATCGCCATCTTTATGGTCTTTTTTCATTTCTCTCTATCCTTTTCCTCAAACATAAAGAAGAGTTGACTTTCTTTAAAAATCATGGAGGTTATTTAGTGAGGCACAATTTAGTCTCCTACTCATTGAATTTCCCATAAGGCTTTTCGGAGAGGAACAATATTTTATGATCCATGCCCAATGGGACTTGAAGTTTTTCGAAAATCTGAGAGGAAGTCAAAAATATTTCATAAATAAGACCAGGAGGAGAGACTAGCAATCTCATTCCTAGAGTCTAAACAATAGCATCTTCCAAAGGCCATTTCTAGTAGTCCTAGTTACTAGCCTTGGCACCAAGGAGGAGAAGACTTATAGGTTCCATATCACCTATAAGGAGCAAAAGGGTATGAAGTGTTGGACCACTATCTAGATCTTTATCCACTCCACTCGGAGACTAAACCTTCTGAATTAGAATAACCATGTACCTTATCCATAGGAATTTATTTACAATGGCACGCTTAGGTACTCTCAATCCTAAAAATTATGTAACTTGGTATAGCAGTAGCTCGCTACAACCATCTATGCCCCTAGATTTATGGTTTTCCATACTTGCCAATACTCTTAACGAAACCTTGAAGTTTTTTAGGGAATATTTTAAGGCCCCTTTTGAAAATCTTTAGTAGAGGTATATAGAATACATATCATCATGGAAGAAAATGTAGCCCTCAAGTTACTATCTATGAATTTCAAAGGAAAGGCCTAGGACTGGTATAGGTCGTTCGCTTTTGGTTCTATCCACTCTCGGGATCAATTCAGGGAGAAGTTGTTCGAGCATTTCTCAAAGAAAGGAGATCACTCCTCTTTGGTACAGTAACTAATTAATATCAAGAGGGCCCTACAAGAGGCCATAAGTGACTTCAACAATAGGTTCCACTAAACCTTGCAAAGGATTTCTATGATATCCAGGCCTCCAACAATTATTGCATTCAAGTTCTATCTAAAATCTTTCAATTCAGATATCACAATCATGATATAATATATGGGAGGAGATACCCTACCTGATGCATATGATCTAGATATGTGCACATAAAATAATCTAATCAACATCGAGAAGCTTTGGCCATGACCGTCGATGCCCATGTTAAAGGAAATATTTAGTTTCCACCGAGAAGAAGAAACTCTTAACACCTCTACTCCATAAACAAGAACACTGGATCTACCACCATCCATGTATGTATACCCAAGAGGACAATCCAATGCGTTGGGATCCTCTTCATTAGTAGTAGATGTAAATGATATAAAGAACCTTATGCGGTCCTTTATGAATGAGCTAGTCCTCATATAATGAAAACAAGCAACATATTTGAAGCCTCCCATGTAGAATTATCAAGAAGGAAGGTCATATTACCAATAGAACACATATCAAGGAGCTTTGAAAGGAGAAAATAAGCAAACAAAAACTACAAATTAGATATTCCTAGTCACCATACCGCTTCAAACTATCAAGAGCAATTTGAGAAAGGATTTGGTCCCAAGCTGAAAAAACCTAGAAAAAGCTGAGAAGGTGTGGTGCTTATCATGTAATGATAGCCATATGCCCCATAATTGTGTTTTGAAACATAGAAGAATATTAATCTTCCAAAATGGAGAATGCATTATTTAGAGTGCAAACACAAGGGTTGTCTTTAGAACATGCAATGGATACCTCATCAAATCGAGCATTATTTTCTTGGATGAAAGAAGATGTATTATTTGCAAATTGTGTTTTAATAACTAGTTCCCTAGAGGTATAGTCAAACTACAACACAAGGTCAAAAAGACTTGGATCACTAGAGAATACATTCAAAAAGCTCCAAAACATCTACAACCACAACAACTAAAACCAAAATTAGAGAAAGCCTCACAGATCCAATCCACTCAGTAGTCACAAGCTTCATCATCACTAGAGAGGGAGGTGGATAAGGCACTAAACCTATTCATGTCAGATCAGACTCTTCCAAAGACAAAATAAATACCACTATTAAAACCTAAGGTCTGGCCAATTAGAATGCTTAATATGTTAGAGCAACTAAAGAAGGTGTCTTCTAATGTGTCTCTATGGGATGTTATATATCCAGAATAGAAGACATTTCTCCAAGATGCATTGAAGAAGGAGGAAAAACTATCATAGATGGATACAATCCCACTGCAAAATCAAGATAAAGGAAACAAACCAATGTCAGACCCCTAGCCTTCGGTGGCCATAAAATATATAAACATCGTAGACAATACAAATCTGAAAAACGTAAGAAAAAAAACCCTACCCCTTTATTTTTAACACTTACTGTGGGGGATAATATTTTATAAAATAATATGATTGATTCAGGAGCTAGTACCACAATCATGCCTAAGAAAGTGGCCGACGTCCTAAATCTTAAATTTAAGTCTCTCAAAAAAGGGATCATGCAATTAGATGGGAATAAAATCTTGACTGTTAGCCCCATGAAGGATATGCCATTTACCGTTTTATCATGTCAAAGCCAAACTGTCACACAAGAAGTAGTTATGATAGACACCCCCTAGTATTTGGGATGTGTCTTTCAAAAGACCACATGAAATCTTGGCAAATATCTAGTGCTTAAGTGGTCTAATTTTATAGTACTAAAAAAAACACAAGGAGAAAGTAATCAATCTATTTATCATATGTTTCTTATATAACAAGATCGAGCTATCCTAGGATAGCTATCAAGGAAGCACATTTGCATAGCGACAAAACCTCCATAACAGCTTTCACGATATTACATAGCACAACCCATCGGTCATTAAGCCAAATACATTGACCTCTATTTCAAGGCAAGGCCCCACTTCCCAATCACTATTGATCATTACTCATCATCTATGGAATACATAAAATGGTTCACAGTTTTCACTTGATAAATCTATGCACTCTAAATCATGAATCAAGATTCTGATATGAGTCCTTAAAATCTTGAATCACAATTTTGGTTTGAGTATGTTAGTCATGCAAGCTTCATAAATCCTTCCTCCACACCAAGCCATGCATGAGATATGATTTCATATGAGTATCCTTTAAGTTGAGTTCAAACTTTGATGCCAATCTTTCCCAACATATAGGTATGTTTTTAAACAACAATTCAAGCTTTACAACAAGTTTGCTACTTCGTTGACCTCTCTAAAAATAAGTTTAACTATAAATTTGTTTATTTATTTGAGAAGTAAATTGATTTTTTTAGCCTAGATATTCAACCTCTAGTAGGGAGCTTGATTGGACAAAACTACCATGATTATAATTAAATAATCCCTCAATATCAACTTGGTGCTTATTATTATCTACATGAAACTTCACCCCTTTATAAACATCCAAACATTTTACCTCATTGTTCATCCCCTGTCAATTTTTTTTGAACATTTCTCACACTTTTTTCCTTTTATCATTCTTGAGAACAGACCCTAAACCTAAAGGCCCAAGGTTTCCCTTTGAGGCCCCATCAAAGTTTAACTTCAATCTTCCTTGGGTTGGCAACCTCAGTTTTAGTTTCCCATAATTATCTTGGAGTTCAAAAGGTAACCTTTTGGGGCTTTGATTAGGGGCCAATTTTTCATCCTCCTTTGATCCCATGTCGGTATAAACTTGAACCTCCTACGTCTCACCTTCACATTGAAATGTTCGTAGATCCTTCGTTCAATTCAACAAAGATCCTTGCATTTTGTTCTCTAAAAATATACTATATTATCATGGTTGGGACTTCCCACCACAATACAACCATTGCAAATACATTCCCCATTAATGTTCATACTTCAAATAGCTCTAATATACCATTTGGTAATGGGAAATTTGTTACCTTTCACTGAAGCAACAATTGATTTAGCGAATCAAGTTTATTATAGAAGAGGACACATCTATACGGTACTACTGTTTCAATTCTTTATGGAAGATCCTTGGTTAAAATATTGAAATGCAAGGAAGTCCAAGCAAATACCCCTACTTTCAAAAGAACACAGTTAATTCAACATAGTTGTACATGCAATGTCACTGTGTACCCTTCTTTTCTTATGGCTTCATAGTCCAATTTCATTGAATATTCCTTGGAGCTTTTCACACACCATTATAGTCTCTGGATCACCTATAAAATTCAATTTGTGTTTGGCTAGTTAAGCCTCTAGCACTATTCTTTGAGGTTTAGGTAAGTAGGAAAGATCCTTCAATGGGTATTTGGTCCTTCCTTTAGCTTCCCACAATTTTGATAGTCCCTAATGTAATACCCATACTTATCAATTTTTTTTGGATTGTTTCTTTGATGCCCAACAAATTGAATGTGGCTCATAGCCATTTCAAGAGTCAAAACAAAAGGCTGTATTCTTCCTATACCTCACCACCTGGGTTATGTGATTAGTGATTACTGGTTTGCAAGATAAAATAAAGTTCCAAGAAGCTAAACTTGATGCCTTATGCCTCACCATTATTTTGCAACAAATTCTTAAAAAAATTGATTCCAACCTTCTGAATGTCCACTTCATTGGCCAAAATTTTTCCCTGGAAGTCTTTTATCTGCATTATCATGTTCCAACTTCTCTTCACCTTCATTGAATTATGCAAAAAAAATTGTATTTGAGTTGCTCACTTGAAGCCATCACTCCATAGACCTCATTTTCTAATAAATCCCTTCTCTATAAACATGATCTCATTATATTCTCTCAACAATTATTTTTCCTTTTCTTATTCTACATTTGTTTGCCCCTGACTTATTATTTTTTCACTTAAGTTTTCCATCTCTATTTCTAAGAATTATATCTCTTTATTATTTTTTTTTGAAATCAATTTTTGTTCTATTTATTGAGCCCCTCCTTTTCTTAAATTATCCTTTTATAATTGAAACACATCTTAAACCCTTCCACCTTTAGAGGTTTCTTCCACCATGCTATGATGAGATCAATTATATCCTTATTCCTTAGCCAGATTTTTCTAAAATCCAAACTATCCCTTTGTTAGCTTAGGCTTTTATGTGATGATTAGTTCTATTGGGTAATGCTCAAATATTAGAGATGGGCATATGGAATTTATTTTGGTAGCACTTCATCCTGCATCCACATATCTAAACCAAGAAATCTATCTAACCTTTTAGCTATGTTACTAAAATCCTTCCTCTTATTGTTCCAAGTATATATGTTGTTTGAACTCTTTAGATCAATTAAATATTTTTCCCTTTATAAATCTACATAAGTATTTTTGTGCTTGTGTGACATTTTGGGTTCCCCCTTTCTTATTATTTAAATCCATTATTTTATTAAATTCACCCAAGACAATATTTTTAAATTTTAATTCTCTTGATATGGTCTCCAAATCAAATTCTTTTCTTATATTTTAACAGGACCATAGATGTTAAAAACATATATATTGAAATTAGGACCCAATGACTTTACCTCTAGTTACATCCGTGAATGTTGTTTTGAAATTGGGATCACCTCATATTTGGATTGAATCAATAGAAAAATCAATCCTCCTACTACTCTTCTAGATTCACAAATGAACTCTTCGATTTCTTGTAGTAGTTTGAAAATGATATAGTTTCAAGATCTACCAATTTAGTTTCTTGTAAGAATATGATGTTAGTAGTCAAAAAGTGCAATTGGTGCTTGACTAGTTCCTTTATTTTAGGGGAGTTTAGGCCCCTAATGTTCTAGGTAGAGAAACCTCCTATGGATCTACTCATGTAGAATTTTATTGAGGTTTGATCACCTATCAAAGCCTCTTCTTCCCTCTTCTATTTATTTGGTTTCCTTCCTCTTCTTGGAGTTGATTCCACCTTTGAAATTTGGTAGATGTGAATTGGTTGAGATATTTTCATGGTATATTTTGTCTCCAAAGTAGATTTCCATTTTCTTTCATTGTCCACAATCATTTCAAAAGTTTCACCATTTTGTATTTGGGTATGTGCAGGATCATCATGGAAAAAATAGGTCCTTAAGTGGCAATGAGAATTCAAAAAATCAGAGTTGGGCAACTTGACATAAAAGTTTGAATAAGTTATCTATGTTATTTAAAAAACATGTAAGAATAGAATCTGTGGAAAATTGAATGTAGTTTCTAAACTACTAGGTTAATTTTTGTAAACAAAAAATCTATTTGGTGAAAATTTTAAATTTCAATGTAGTAGTAGTAAAATTTCTGGGAAAAAATAAGAAGTAGGTGTCTGTTTGACCACCCTAACCATAATAAAATTATAATATTTTTATAAGATTTTAGATATAAGTAGAGGACTCATGTCCAGATGTGATGCATATTTTTTTGTAATTATTTTCAAATAAATAATTAATTATGAATTTTTTATTACAACTTTTTAAAATTATAAAAACTCGTATGTCTGACCACCTTAACTTGGTCAAAACTTAATGGAATTCATTTTTTTTTTAATCCTATAGTATGTGAAGCATAGAATACGATGCATGTTTTGGATTCAAAAAATGTGATACCGTTTGAAAGCTATAGATGGTTTTCTATTAGACTATCAATCAAGACTTTAGTCCTAATTCTAATAAAAAATAAATAATAATAATTTATTAGATTCTAAGTAAAATATAATTTATATTGGTAGAAAGCTGAGAAACTCCTTTACAAACCCTTTTCGTTTCATCAATTTTGGGTAAAATAAAAGTCATCAGCCACATGGGCAAAGTCTGGAAAAGAAAGGTAAGTTGTTAAACACGTTTTATGTGTTGACTTTTTAGGATTGGCAGGTCTGAACAAAATCCTGAGCCTAATACCGAGGAATTAAATTTTGTGTTAGAATATCGGATATTGGATTCAAATCCGATGTCCGATCCAAATTTGATATCAAATTTGAATTCGATATATGATATCTTTTATATCAGTTTTAAAACAATTTATACAATCTTTAATATATGATTTAAAAATGCAATTAAGTTTATAATTTAATATATATAATATCCAATAAAGTTTATAATGTAATATATTTAATATACAATTTATGATAATCTCTTACCGAATTATGTATTTAATATATAATATATTATTAAATGTATAATATTTAAATATTATTTCAATATTTTAGTTAATCTATAAATATTTTAATATTATTTCAATATTTTAGTTAATCCATAAATATTTAAATATATATATATTACCAATTTATAAAATATTTAAATATTATCTCTTTCCCTCTTGCTCTCTCCACCTCTATCTCTCTCAAGTCTCTTAAGTCTCTCACTCAATCACTCCTCTCTCTCTCTCTCTCTCTCTCTCGCGTGCACACACACACACACACACACACACACACTCCCCTCTCCTTCTCCCTCTCCCTCTCCCTCTCCCTCTCCCTCTCTCTCTCTCTCTCCCTCAACTCTAAACCCTCTCTTCCTCTCCCTCTCCACCCCCTCTCTCTCTCTCTCTCTCCCTCCCACTCTCTCCCTCTTTCTCTCCCACTCTCCCTCTCATTCTCCCACTCTCCTTCTCCTCTCTCTCTCCCTCTCACTCTCCCTCTCCCACTCTCCTCACTCTCTCTCCTCCTCTCTCTCTCCCTCTCCCTCCTCTCCCTCTCCCTTTCCCACTCTCCATCTCTCTCTCTCTCTCTCTCTCTCTCTCCCTCTCCCCCTCTCCCTCTCTCCCTCTCCCTCCCTCTCTCCCACTCTCCCTCTCATTCTCTCACTCTCTCTCCCTCTCACTCACTCTCTCTCACACTCTCTCACTCTCTCTCCCTCTCCCCCTCTCCCTCTCCCTCTCCCGCTCTCCATCTCACTCTCTCACTCTCCCTCTCTTTATCTCCCTCTCCCTCTCTCCCTTGGGTGCTGGCAAGAAGTTGAGTCCACTTTTTGGCCAAAATGTGGAAGTGTTTTCCCTGATTTTTAGAGTTTGACACATTTGACCTTGAAATTTGAAGCACTTAGAGATGAAATCTTCGAACAAGTCAGTAATCATAAAATGTAGTACTCGGAGTCTAGGTTCCAAATATGTAATTTATTTCAATACCCACATTGTACAAATTGAGTTTCAATAGGCATTTGTAAAAACCACTATTTAAAAGTCATTTTTTTTACCATACCATGCACGTGTACGATATCCATATTTTGACTTAAATTATCATATTTTTCTAAATACTTTTGGGAAAAGACTTGTGACTCACTGAAGCATGCCCTGGATATTTTTTTGTAATTTTTTATTGAATATTTTTTTTTTGTTAATTTTTTATCAGGCGTATTTGATGTTTAGAAAAATCGTCGTGTACGACACACATAAGATGACCTAAAGTTATCATTTTTTGTTTTTTTTTTTTAAAATATTTTTTGAAAAGAATTGTCTGAAGTTTTCCCTTGTGCAATCCGTTCGTCAAAATGTTATGTTGATCAAAAGTTATTAAAATAGTAAAAAACACTGATATTTAAAGTTCATGGACCAATTTGATCAGAAATTAATTAAAACATAGAAAAAATAATCCAATTGTAAAGAAATTTACATATTTGAAATCTGCATTGTCTCATCTAAAATGGGTTTTAATTTCGTCAAAAAATTCTACAAAAAAAGTTGTCAGCCATATGTCCAAACTCGATTTTTTTCCCTAACATTGTTAGAACCTTCAACTTGTAGGTCAAACTAGGTTGAAGGCCTAGGTTCGGACTCCCAATGCTTTTCCCCAACCAAAATCCGAAGCAAAACCCCGACCACAAGGCTAGAAAAAATTCAAATTAGAAAAAATGGGATCCCGGTTTAAAATCGGGATCCCGTTTCCTATTATTGAATGCGGTGATCGTTGGCTCAATTTTTACTGTGAAGTTTGCAACTTCACAACTTCACATGTACGACCGAGAATAGTAAAATTGGTCTACTTTTTTCATTGAGCTTTTTTTTTTGCAGGTGGCGACTTGCTTTTTTGATAATTTTTTCAAAGGAGAGATCCCATTTTTTCAAAGAAAGAACAAAAGGTCTTCAACTTGCAATATGAATTAATTTTTTCAAAGGAGGCATGATTTTTTTTGAGGAACACAAGAGGAAGAATTTAGTCCTTTTAGGTCTTGAACTTCCAATTTGAATCAATTTTTTTGAAGAATTTCACTATTTATATTCATTTGTGCTTGAGAATTTTATAATCATGGGAAATAAATGTCATAATAAGAGGAAGAAGACATTGACTCCTGAAGAAATGGAAGCAAACAAAGAAAAGGAGAGACAGAGACAAAGAGAAACACGAATGAGAATTAAATCAATGAATGATGGGGGAGCATCCAATTCCACAACTATTGAAGATGAAAACATAGAGGAGACCATGGTTGTAGATGAAGCGAATTTGCAAGAAGTCAATTTGGAGAAGAATATGATTATACAATCAAGTCCTACTATGTCTTCAAATCCCTCTTTCAATGCTATGGATAATGTTTCAATATTTACAAATCCAAGTACGTCTTCAAATCCACATGTTAGTGAAATGGTAAATTCGTATGTTGAAATTTTACAAGATGCTGGACTTAACGATATTGACATTGATAATATTCAGAGAAATGATTTTTTTTTAGAATTTTTTGAAAATAAAAGTGAGAATGATCCTTTTTTTGAAAATGAAATTGAAAATAATCCTTTAGTGAAAATGAAAAAAAACCCATTTTGTTGATTTAAATGAAAATGAAAACTGTTTTGTTGATGTAAATGAAAATGAAAACCATTTTATTGATGAAAATGTAAATCTTTTTGAAGTTGAAAATGAAAATGAAAATCAAAATGAAATTGAAGATGAAAATGAAGATGAAGATGAAAATCTAGAATGTGATGTTGAATTTAATGAAAATACTTGTTTAAAAATTGAAAGTGGTGTTTTTGATAATCTTCCTGGTCAAATTTATTTGAGGCAAATAAGAATACATGCAAATAAAATATACAACAAATTGTTTTATCGTAAAAAAATTACAATTCAATGTCAACTAATGATGCAATTGATGAGAATGCAAAAAATGAGGAAAATAATGAAAAGGTTAGGCTTTTTTGTCAAACCAAAAAGAAAAGATCAATCATTAGAACATGCTATGTGTACTGTTGCTAGTGCCATTCAATCGATTGGAAAAAATAGTCGATCTAAAGATAAAAATGCAACAAGAAGAGCTATAACAACTGCTATAGTTAATAAAGCAACTTTGAATAAAAGAATGGTAATAAATATTAGTGAAGTTTTAAAAATACATCCTAAAACATTACTAAGAGCGGCAAAAAGAAGAATAATTATAGATAACTATCTTATCAACCAATGTTGGAGTTTCAGTGGTCGACTCCAAAGGTCTGATATGAAATTGAATGTTGAAATTAAATCTTTGATTGAAAAATATTGAAATGATAATACTAGGGTTTAATCTAATGCTAGAGATGTTTTAAAATTCAGGGTGGGGTCCAAAGTTTGCGATCCTCACCCAAAACACCTATTAGATACAACACAAACTGAATTTTATAAAAAAAATTGTGGTGATTTAGTGTTACTCGGTAATATTAAAATAAGTCAAAGGTCTTTTGAAAAAAGTAAACTGTGGTATGTAAAAATTAATAAGCAACGGATATCTTGTTGTTGTAAAACGAATGTTCAATTTCGTTATTTTTATGATGTTTTTCGATATATATGTTGTACCTTACATACTAACATGATTATACAAGAATGCGGTATTAATACGCCACTTGAAGAAATAAGGGAGTTTATTTCAAGTTTGTTTTGTGAAAGATCTAATGGTAAATTATTTTATTTAAGTTCTTGTATTTCTAGACAATGCATTGATTGTGGAAGCCTTTCATTCTTAGGAATTTGTACGCATGAAAGTGTTGATAATGATTTTGGACAACAATTAGTAGAAGTTAAAAGATTTAAGATTGTTCACTATTCTTTAAAAGATGGAAAAATAGGAAAGCGTTGTGATTGAGTTACATAAACTGTTAGTGTGCATGCATTCATGAGTGAATTTAAGAATAAGATAGTACCAAAATATATCATGCACTCTCAATATGCTCGATGGATTGATGGCCAATTTCATGCATGTAGAAACACATTTCCAATTGGTACTATACTTTCAATGGTTGATTTTTCAGAAAATTATACTCTAGCTCCACAAGAGGAAATTCAATCACAGTATTATAATTCAGTGCAAGTAGCTATGTTTTTCCATATTTTTTATAGACATGCAAATAATAGCACTGAGGATGATAGAAAAGTTCTGAGGGAGTATAATTTTTATTTGAGTGACAACTGATTACACTCATCAGAGTTTGTTTAATACTGTTTCAGTATATTTTACAAAAAATTAAGAGAAAGAGGATTCCATATGAAAGAACACCTCATATGGTCAGAAAATTGTATGGGGCAGTTCAAGAATGCTCAAATGTTCTATTGGTTAAGTAGGATTCACAAAGAACTTAATTTCCAACATATATGGAGTTTTTTTGAAGCTGAGCCTGGTAAAGGAGAACATGATGGAGCTGGTGCATGTGTCAAAAGAATTCTTGCTAGAGAAGAATTAAAATTTGAAGATGCAGTAAAATTTAAAGATGCACGTGGGATTGTCGATTGGTGTAATATAATATTATCTACACTTGGTTCGAGTGAGTACTTTAGAGCTGATTGATTCTTTTGGTTGGTTGAAGAAGATAACATTGTACCTAGAGTTGACTATGAGACAATTAGTGGATCTACTAAATGGCATTCGTTTAGGAGTTTGAAAGCAAGCACATGGACTATCTAGACAAGGAAGCTTGCACGTTTTTTCCAGTTTTGCATCTCAAGAGATTGGGAAGCATGTGAAAATACATAATGGGTTGAATAGTGGGAGCAAATATCGTTGACACCTTCAGAAGCACATGATCAATATGATAGAACTATTGAAGAAAATGATCAAGTGTTTGCATCTAAAGACTATGACCGTGTTTCAAACCTTGTACAAGAAGGTAATTTAATTCAATTTATTTCATTTAATTTTTATTTAATAAGTTATTTTTTACTATTAAATTTTTTATATTGATATGCGCAAGTTATTAAATCAATTTTTGTTTGCAAGACATGTGTGTGTTGTTGTTGCACCTGAGGGGAATGAAGAGCAAACATAATATTGGTTGGATCGTTGTGTGGAGAGTAAACATAAGTTAATATCACCTCGAGAAGATGATGATGGCTATCATTATCCAACAGGTACCATGATCCCCCTAAGACACCCCCTTAAGAAAATTTTGATAAAATTTATTTTGATCCCCTTAAACAACATTTTAGAACAAGTTTTTCATCTCATTAAGAAAAATTTGAGAACTTATATGATGATTAATTTCATATTTTCCAATAGGATCGGTTGTGGTTGTTGGCACTTGGCTACGAAAATACCTAGCAAGGAAGAATGGTCTACCTGCATTCGAAGATTATGAACCGCATAAAATAATTATACATTATTCACATTTGGTGGTGGCAACAAATATAAAAATAGATCGGTATTGCGGAAGACCTACAAATAAAGTGTTATGGACAATTTATATGGAAGATCATGAGACAATCATAGATGCATTACAAAAAAAAGAGAGGATGTAGATGGTACAATGGAATAAGTAAATACAAGTAAATATAGTTTAAGTATTATATTGTCCTTTTAAATAGAGGTAATTATTAGTAAAAATGTATTTAAATACATGTTTTGATTACATATAGATATTGCTTGTACTTTAATAGTTTAAATTGATTTATTATCCTTTTTTTGTATCCTTAAGCCATCATTGCATTGATCTCATAATTTGAAACAAAAAGGAGAGGATGCCTGGATTCAACCTACACACATGTGGAATACTTTTAAATATAGGTACTTGGGTTGTGTACATATAGTTAGTTTTATATAGATTAAATTATGTACGTTTTGATGATTTCATTGATATTGCTTGTACCTTTTTGGTATTAGGTTGTGCGAAGACCTAGTACATTTTGGGCATGAGTTTGAGATGTTCTTGAGATGGCATATCTAAATTTTGTAAACATTATTTTGAGATGACATATATGTCCTTGTATGTCTTCAAATCACTAAATTTCATGCATACATTATTGTTAAATCAATTATATCCTTAATATGTTGTATTATGACCCCTTAAGACATTCCCTTAAGATAATGTATTGTGACCCCTTAAGACATTGTATTATGATCCCTTAAGACATCCCCTTAAGACATTGTATTATTACCCCTTAAGGAATCCCCTTGAGACATTGTATTATGAACCATTAATACATTGCATTATGAACCCTTAATACATTCTATTATGAACCCTTAAGACATCCCCTTAAGATGTTCTATTATGAACCCTTAAGACATCCCCTTAAGAATTTGCATTATGAACCCTTAATACATTCTATTATGAACCCTTAATACATCCCCTTAAGACGTTCTATTATGAACCGTTAAGACATCCCCTTAAGAATTTGCATTATGAACCCTTAATACATTCTATTATGAACCCTTAAGACATCCCCTTAGGATGTTCTATTATGAACCCTTAAGACATCCCCTTAAGACTTTGTATTATGACCCCTTAAGATGTTCTATTATGAACCCTTAAGACATCCCTTTAAGGCGTTCTATTATTAACCCTTAAGACATCCCCTAAAGACGTTGTATTATGACCCCTTAAGATGTCCCCTTAAGACATTGTATTATGACCCCTTAAGATGTCCCCTTATTTTTTTTCAATGTACACCTTATAATTTAGTATTAGAATCCATTATTTGTGTTGACAGCTTAAAAAATAGTATTGGATGCCATTATTTGTTTTGACAGCTTATAAATTAGTGTTGGATTTTATTATTTATAGAATTTATTAATGCTTTTGTTCTCTAGTCTTGTATGTTTTTGTTTATTTCTTAAAATTTTATCCTTTCTGGTATATAAACGAATTGCTTTGGTTTGTAAATTATGATTTATTGACTAATTATGATATTAGGTGGTGTGAAGACCTAGCTAATTATTGAATGTACATATCATGTATGAGATCACTAAATTTGTAAACTATAATTATTAAAATGTCCTATTAATTTCAACTTTAATTTCATATTTATATTTAATTTCACATTAATGTCCTATATTAATATCTTGACTATGAACATAAAATGCATAAATGTATATGTGTAAATTAAAATTTCAAACAATAATAAAGGCCACAATTTATGTAAATATATTAAGTGCATAAAAAAAAGTCCATCTGAGTACAACCCATGAACTAAAGTCCAACTAAGTACTCAAGAACCATGAATTATAAAGTCCAACAGAGTACGTGACAAACCAAACATATAGTCCACAAAATAAACAAATATAACCAATAAAATCATGTTTCTATGTCATGTATTGTCTCTATAATCAAGAGACCTCTTTGTGCCATGCAGACTATGCAAATGACCTAAAACACTTTGTACAAGAGAAAGATGAAATCATATGTAAGATAATAAAATAAAATAAAATGACAATGTAATTTATAATTAAACATATTAAAATTAAATTACTGTCATATCTGGGTTTGGATGCTCTACTACACCTGAAGCAATCTCTACATTCTCTAAATCAATCTACACAAAAAAGACAAAAAAAGTTGAAATTAGATGCACAAGTCTACAATTAAAATTGATTTAATTGAAATTAATTTATAATTTATCATATTTTAATTGTACCATATCCATAGGTTGTGCACCCTCTTCTGCGGGACATGTTTGTACATTCTCAACTACTAGATGTGTCACATGCTATAAAAGAAAAATAATTTAAAACATGTATTAGCTCAAATTATATTAATATTCAATTTGAAATTTGAAATTATTTAGTTATATATTCACAATATATAATTTATAATTGAATTTAAATATAATAAAAAATTTAAATTATCATTTGATCTAGAGCCTGCTCCACATGCCCTCCTAGAGGTTTAACTATGTTTGGGTCTGGGCTGAAAGTTACAGTAACAAATTCCTACAAGATCAAAGTTAAAGAATGTACATACTTGAATTAGGTAAATATATATATATATATATATTCGAGTTTGCACATTTTGTGTAGAAATTTATTTAAACAACCTGAAAATTAGAGGCCTCATGAGTAACCGCAAAATCTAATGTTTGCACGATGCCCATTCTAATTGTGGTATCAACCTCAACAGACATGTAACACAAGCTTATAATATTTACAAGTATACATGCACATTTTATATATATAGTGAATTAAAAATTCATAATTGTAACTATACTAATGTAAGTTAAACAATTTACAATATAAATGTACCTGCCCCTAGTCTATGACGACTGATAGTGGAGGAGTGCTCGACAACCCCTCAGATGGAATAGACGTGGAAGCTGATTGACTCGCCTAAACGAACATTAATATTTCAAACATATATGTTATTCAATTATAAATTTAAAACTCAAGTTAAAAATCATTTCATTTATAATTTAAAAATTGAAATCAAAATACCCCATAAGGGTTGCCAATTAGGACTGTTGTCAATGTATGTACTCGTGGAACGAATGATTGCCCCATCCTTACTATCATTTGTACACCAAACAGTTTGATTGTTAAAATGTACTGCAAACTTTACTTTGATATATACATTAATGAAAATTATTATAAAATGAATGTGTAGATGCATATTTATACTTGTGTACCAATGTCCTTAGGATGTTCGCCTCTTGTAAGAAACTCTACAAATGAATTGGTGTGACCAAATGAACCACCAGAATCTCCATGTCCACCCGGAATAGGTGTGGCCTGATCAGGTCCATAGCATAATTGATGGCAACCGGTACATACATGTGGGATGAACCTCGACACTCCTATAGTGGTACTCAGACCAACTCCATAGAACACTCCTCCATCATCATCGTGTCTATGCTTCCCACCCGCTATCACAGAAGCATGCTGATCAAGGTCTCCTGCGAGTGTACTAAGGGAACCTAATGTGAAGACCATAGATCGATGATGCATAGGTGCAGGAATGGGCAAGGAGCAACAACAAGGGGTTGTACATGCACAGGGTGTTGGGGATCAACCCTTGCCCCTAACCTTTGTTGTGGCATGCCACCACCAACACCCTAAAATGATTTAAAATCAAAATAATTGGGCTTGTGCCCCATAACAAACTCTACATATAATTTACTCAAAAAATACAATGGGAACTCCCAATTAGCATGTGGGGGACAATCAAAAACCATATACCATTGATCCCAAAAATGTGCACTCATCTGTGGATGTATGCACCACCTCATGGATATTCTAGATTTGTTCACAGGAATGGGCTGTCGAGTAATGGGGTCGAGAAAGTAGGGGGCTAGGTGGGATTTCATTATTTTAAGGTCTAATATATCTTTATAAGAGAGACCGTTAGCATAAAATTGTCTCATTTTTTTCTCTATCTCGTCTATGCCTATCTAGATTAGAATCAATGGTCCTAATGGCATCCACAACATTTTGCATTGCAGATGTAGAACGTCTAACATGGGGTGGAATCAATGCTTGACTCTGCATAGCATTGATTTGATTTTGTATTGATGCAACCTGATCATTTATACATGCTCGTAAGCGAGCCTCATTAGATGCAACAGGTCATGGAGGTGGAGGTGGAGGGGGAGGTGAGGGAGGTTGAGGTGGTGGATTGATGATATCATCAATATTAAAATCATCCATGATATAAGATATAAGTGTGCTCCTACATTAAATTATACTAAATTAACATACAAACTTAAAAAATTACAAGAAATAGTTAAATTTGAAACACAAATGCAAATTTGTTTAAATATGATACATGCATACATATATTAAGATCATATAAAATTGAAACACACATATACATTGATTGAACTTGATCAAGTAAACTATGTACATACATTTAAAATAAAAAAATACCATGCGTTTAACATACATACATTTAACATGTACACACATTTAACATGTACATACATTTAAAATAAAAAATACCATGCATAATTTTCATGCATACATCATTAAAGTAAACTATGTACATACAAATTTCACAATTTAACAACTATATGTGTAATTTTAATACATGTGTACATAGTAAACAATAAACTTGAAACATTCACAAAATGCTCATTTTATGTCTAACGCATATATATATCCATCTAGAACCAAAATCATAAATTCACGTCACAAAATATCCATTGTTCACCAAATTCATCACACAAAATATCCATCGTTCACCAAATTCATAAATTCAGAACTATTTAAGATCATTGTCTTAATTTAAAAACTATTGTGGCTTTCTACTGCATCTCTTCATTTATTTGCATTTTCCTTTTCAGAATAAGAAGTTCTCCTCTCCTCTAGCCATTGTCGATGCTCATCTAAGATCCCATCCATAGCCCTGGCAACATCAACAATGGTTTGCATCCTAGATGCAATCATCCTCACAGGTGGTGTGACAAATTCTTCATTTTGAATAATGTTGATTTGATCTTGGATGGTTCTAAAATTGGAATTGATTTGTTCTTGCAAACAAGCACCATTGATTTCAGGTGTTGGAGGTGGAGGTGAAGGTGGTGGAGATGGAGGGCGTGGAGGTTGATTGCGAATATTATTGAATCGATCCATGTGATATCTAGAAGATATGAGTGAACCTGCATTATATTTGTAATTTAAAAATGTAAGATACATGTTTAGGATTTATACCCTTAAACCATTTAATATAAATGGCCTAATTGAATACATATGATAAAAATAAACTTTTAAGCCTCATTTATGTCTAAGGCAAGTTACTTGAATGAAAATACAATTAACTATTAATATTAGACAATTTATGAATGTTATAGGGTTTACGGTTTAGAGTTTAACATAGATCCCCTTAAGCCATCCTACCACCCTAAACCATAAATTAATCAATCTAGATCATGATGTATCTCATTCATATTATAATTAAGATCCTATAGGATTCTTGTGGAACAGTTGATTAAGATCCTAAGACAAAATGAATTCTTTAGTGAAGAACAATTGCTTGTGGAGCAGTTGATTAAGATCCTAAGACAAAATGAATGCTTTAGTGAAGAACATTTTCTTGTGGAACAGTTGATTGAGATAGGTCTTGTTTCAACTGACCAACCTAGATCATGAAATATCATTCATATTATAATCTTGCACAATCTTGTTATTGTTAAATTTGGTTGCCTTGGGCAACTTCACAAAATTTTAAGATTTTTTTTTATCCCATTAAGAAATGTTAGGACCCCTTAAGACATCGATTTACGATTTAGGGTGATAGGGTGGCTTAAGGGGATCTATGTCTAGTGAGGTCCTAGGACAAAATAACATGGCTTAAGGGAATCAAATTTGGTGGAGTTGCCTAAGGCAACCAAATTTGATTTTAAGGTCCTAAGCAAAATGAATGCTCTAGTGAAGAACATTTTCTTGTGGAACAGTTGATTGAGATAGGCCTTGTTTCAACTGACCAACCTAGATCATGAAATATCATTCATATTATAATCTTGCACAATCTTGTTATTGTTAAATTTGGTTGCCTTGGGCAACTTCACCAAATTTAAAGAATTTTTTTGATCCCATTAAGAAATGTCATATTAGGACCCCTTAAGACATCAATTTACGATTTAGGGTGATAGGATGGATTAAGGGGATCTATGTCTAGTGAGGTCCTAGGACAAAATAACATGGCTTAAGGGAATGAAATTTGGCAAAGCTGCCTAAGGCAACCAAATTTGATTTTAAGGTTCTAAGACAAAATGAATGCAATTTAGTGAAGAATATTTTCTTGTGGAACAATTGATTGAGATAGGTCTTGTTTCAAATATCATTCATAACATAATCTTGCACAATCTTGTTATTGTTAAATTTGGTTGCCTTGGGAAACTTCACCAAATTTTAAAAACTTCTTTCATCCCATTAAGAAATTTCATATTAGGACCCCTTAAGACATTGATTTACGATTTAGGGTGATAGGATGGCTTAAGGAGATCTATGTCTAGTGAGGTCATAGGACAAAATGATATGGCTCAAGTGAATAAAATTTGGTAAAAAAATGATGTCTTTAGCCTATTTAGGGTTTAGAGTTTAGAGTTTAGGGTTTACGGTAATACAATGGCTTAAGGGGATATTTGTAGTAAGGTCTACTACAAAATGACATGGCTTAAGGGAATCAAATTTGGCTTAAGGGGATCTTTGTAGTAAGGTTCTACGAAAAAATGACATGGATTAAGGGAATCAAATTTGGTGGATTTTCCCAAGGCAACCAAATTTGATTATAAGGTCCTTAGACAAAATGGATGCTTTAGTATTGAGGGTTTAGATTTTAGAGTTCAGGGCTTAGGGTTTTTAACAAACTTAGGGTGAAGTTTGGGCGACCCTTGGAATAATGGACCTGCAAGTTAGTGCCTAGTTTATGAATATTTTTTTATTTTATGAATAGATTTACTATTTCTGTAATAGAAACACATAATTGTGTGTGATTAAGATTGAGTTTGATGTATATTTTAGCTGGATGTTTTTTAATTGAATATAAGATTATTTTATTTAATATTTTTTTCATTAATATTGAACTCACTTAAATGAATTTTATGATATAAAAAATGTATAATATAAAATTAGTTAATGTTGAATTGAAAGTATTTTATTTTAGATTGTTTGTAATTGAAAGAACCTAAAAGAACTTAGAAAACAATAATATTTAGATTATTTAGTGTCTAGGTAACGAGTGCAAAAATTAAATCCTAGACCAATACTCTAAGTACATATATATGGTAAATCCTACACCATGGATTTAATCATTAAAATTTTAAAATTTAAATTAAATTTTTTCCATCCCTTACACATTTAATAATACATTATGAGCCAACTAAACTTTCTTAGTATTCTAAGGCATTCAATTGTCTTTATTTTATCATTTAATTACACTTGATCATTATTCACAAATCATTTAAATTTTTGAAAGTACTATATGATAGGAACACTTCAATAGGAGGACCTAAATTTAATCTAATTATGCATCACCATTTCCAAGTTTGAATACTATTCTCCTGAATAATTTCCATAATCATGAACTTGATCTTATCATTCGGGCTAACCTATGAGAACATGATAATTGAGATCCAACACTCAGTGCCCCTAGGTGTTTTTAAATGCCACTACTTAATAACTTAAATCTTCATTTTTAATATAACTAATTTCTATGTGTCAAGTAACCCTCTCATTTAATTTCACAAAAAATAAATATTATGCATATGTCATAAACTCTATTCTTTAAATTAATTTATATATTTCTTACCATTATTTTTCTCAAAAGTGTATTTAAAAACTATATTTTTCTTCAAAATAGATTATAACTTAAATCTTAATTTCTAATAATTAATTGTTCAAAATCGTCAGTTTTTCTCTAATAGTATAGACATCAATATTTTTTTAAAGAGAGTTGATTTATTTACCATCCCTAATTTAATTTACATTTCATCAAAATACCACATTTCTTCTTAAGTAGTTCAACTTCAATTCAAGAACCCAAGATCCCTAGATGAATTTAGATTTTGAATTTAATCCTCACTTAAGGTTTTGAATAGACCCTAGATGAAGCTAGATTTAGAATAGACTCATTATTTGACCTAAACTTAATTATCAAAATTCATATAAAAGATAGTTTTAAATGAAAATTCATATAGCAATAATGTACTCATTTCACAAACAATGGAAAGTTTTTCTAGTCTAATTATAATTTAACATCGAAACTAAATTTTAACATATCATTTTATCCATACAATGCAAATCAAATTTAAAAGATTTAAGCAATGCAAAAGAATTTTATTGAGCTCGAATATTAGGGTTTTCAAAATCAAAATGATTTGTTCGATTTCAATTTATGGTTTTAGCAATTTTTCTTGTCTCAATTCAATTTAGGGTTTCAATTTCTAAGCAATTAGGGTTTTTAATACAATTTTTTAGTTTCAATTCAAACTAGAGTTTTGAAATTCTTTTTTTTTTGCTTTGATTTGAATTTGAGATTTCAAAAAGCTTAATTAGGGTTTCTAAATGCAAATTTTCAATTTATTTCAATTTCTAGGGTTTTGAAATGCATTTTTTTTTGTTTCATCAAATAATTCAAGTTTCAAAAGTTAAATTTTGTTTCTAAAATACAATTCAAGTTTTTATTTTTTGTTTCTATTGAAAATCTTCACAATTTGACCTAATTTTTAGTCTATTTCTAAAATTTCTTATTTCAAATATAACATGAAATAAAATGCTTAAAATGGAAATAAAATTTGAAATTAACATTCTAGAAATAGTAAATTTATCAAAAAATTCAATTTCAAATGAATTTGTCAACTGACTGCCTCAACGGGATCTGATTTATAACAGATCCCACACCATCACCGCCCGCCATTGACACCTTTCTAGCAAATGGGATTCGATGAAAGCTTGATCTCATTTCTTGATTTAGGCCGAGATCCAACCAAATCTAGATCCTTTGTAAAATCTAGATCCTATATTAAAAATCTAGATCCTATTTTTGCTTAGCCATTTGTTTTTTCATTAAGGAAAAAACTTCCATGTTTCATGGACCCAACTTCGAACTTTCACCCTCTCTCCCTCTCCCTCTCCCTCTCCCTCTCCCTCTGCCTCTATCTCCCTCTCCCTCCCTCTCTCCCTCCCACTCTCCCTCCCTCTATCTCTCCCTCCCACTCTCCCTCTCTCTCTAAATCTCCCACTCTCCCACTCTCCCTCTCTCCCCCACCCTCTCACTCTCCCTTTCTCCATCTCCATCTCACTCTCTTACTCTCCCTCTCACTCTCTCACTCTCCCCTCTCCTTCCTACCTCTCCTTCTATCTCTCTCCCTCTCCCTCTCCCTCTCTCCCTCTATCTCCCTATCCCTCCCTCTCTCCCTCCCACTCTCCCTCCCTCCCACTCTCCCTCTCTCTCTCTAAATCTCCCACTCTCCCACTCTCCCTCTCTCCCCCACCCTCTCTCTCCCTTTCTCCATCTCCATCTCACTCTCTTACTCTCCCTCTCACTCTCTCACTCTCCCCTCTCCTTCTCACTCCCTCTCCTTCTC
>CM021104.1:167743680-167756461 GCA_007115665.2 Sequoiadendron giganteum | reverse complement strand
AGAGGTCACGCATTCTAGTATACTCCAGCTCAAGCGCTTAACCATGAAGTTTTTTCCCCAACCTTAAGCCCATTTAGCTTACAAACCCATTTGCAAAACCTTCATCAAGTGTTGTGCCTTATGAAACATTCATTATAGAGCCCCTTGAGCTCATCAATTGATAAGTAGGAGGTATTTTCTACATAGTGTCAAATTGTGATATTTCTATCAAGATTGCATCGAGCAATCATTTGCAGTATTAGATATAGCTCTAGCTTCTACAATACTACACATGATTGCAGATAGTTTCAAAGATCTAGATGACATCAATAGTTCACATTACTCAAGAAGGATGAACATCTTAAAGACATTTGTGGAAATCAGGACAAGTAACCTTCTTGTGGACTTAGGGTTGCAATATTTGATCTACAACATGCTCAACCATTTCTTCAATAGGATCAAGAACACACATGTAATGAAGGTGTGTTTTTAGCCATGAAATATTATGGTTCAAACTATCCAGAAGAGTGATGTTTTATCTTGACCAACCATATCTATACCATGGTTTTTTTGGAAACAAGGATGGGTTCTCTCTTCATCGGCATATACATTATTCCCCGATGTGTTCACACCAGTGTTACAAGACTAGGACTCGCCTCAGACTTGACAAGCCATTTTTTGAATTGGACTTGGGCTTAGAGCCTAGACTCGACAAATAGAAAAACCTAAGAAATTCAAATATTTTTAAGGATTTAAAACTTGTTTCATGCACCCTTTAATAAATAAACCTTAAAGGCAAAATAGCATAATCAAATAGAAATTACTATGATCCCATACACAAACATACATCAATCACATAAGTATAAGCATAAATTTTAGTTGAAGGAAGTAACACATTTAGATATATAGATATTGTGATATTGCTATCAGGATTCAATCATGTAGTTTTACAAGTCAAAATCATTGACCCATGATACATCAGTAGTGGTTCACAAGAACCCATCTCTCATGATAATGAATGGTTCATAAGGAGGAAGATAAATATTCATACATTTCTTCTATCACACATGAGATAAGTGCTTGGTTCCATGAAGGTCATGAGACAACCATTAATGGGGAGTGCATACATCAAGAACTGATGGAGAATGATAATTGCTTCAGACCTGCTATAAAGGAAACAAACATTCATTTCAATGATGCAAGAGGTTTTTTGTTTCACTAACAAAATGAGCCTATGAAGAATGCATGTGAAACTCCTTTGACCTTGAGGGTGTTCTTACTCCATCTCAAGGATCATGCATTGAGTCTGACATAGATCAATGCTAGGGCTAACCAATTAATAATTATACAGGTGAATAATTCAAACATGTACATGTCAATAAGGGAATTACAAGTACTCAAAAAATGTAAGCCTCAAAAAGTATACACACGAATACATAGTATACACAAATTAAAACAAAGTATATGCACAAATACAAGGTATATGCATGAAAACATGTAAGCCACAAAGTATACATTTGAATGCACATAAGCCACAAAGTATACACATAAGTTGTAAAGTATACACTTGAATACACATAACTCATATCTATTGAACCATAAATTTAGAATGCAAATATGGACAGGCATCGATGAAAGATATTTGTATTAAACAAATAGCCATGTAGGCATACATCAATAAATGTCGATATAAGTATTGAATATATGTACAAAATAGCCATATAGGCTTATGAGAATGCCACCTAGGCATACAATGTCAAATATGTCCAATAAAAAATATGTACAAAGTGCCATGCAGGCATACAACAAAGGACTTTGGAATCAAAAGTCATTGCTCTCCATGCCCTGGAAATAAAATATTTCCCTTTCCTTTTTGTTTGGATGGCGATAGGTCTGTCACTCATTTTTTCTACACTCGTGGAGTGCTCCTGCTACTCCTCCTAGGGTTTAGTTCATGGTGAAGTTTTACCTATTACAATAAGAAGTAAAGACACGAATATATAGAGATTACATTATAAAAAAATGATATATTTGACAAAATAATCACTTACAGCCATCTCACGATCTCTCTCCACGAGGGAAATATTCTCACACCCATGCTCAAGCATGCTCAAGCCCTATGTAAACCATACAAATAGAAATTAAACTACGTGTATCAATAATGTTTTGATTTTTCACTAACATCTATAACAACAAATGTAAATTCAATTTTACTAATTTTCCTCATACCTCTTCTATCAGAGCCATTGAGGATTGTATAGCAAATGTCACACCAATATCCATTTCCCCTGTCACATTCAAAGGTGTATTGTCTCACAATAACTTAAAATAAAACAAAAAAATATTCAACGTAATCAACGATGTGCATGTATAAACTACACAAATCTATTAAGGACTTGATTCATTAGTTAAGCTCTTTATTCTATTACTTGTATGAAGGTTTAAGTAAATCCACTGCCATTGGGAGGTGTTCCATCAAAACCTCCAATATTAGTCTGTTCAACATCCAAACTTGCATATGAAATTACCATTCATAAAAAAATACCATTAACATGCAATAAATTTATAATTGTTTACTAGTTACATACCATAGTGATAGGTGTACTGTAGAAATAGGTTGGTGGGGGGCTGGTATATCTACTCTCAACACTGTGACCCTGAAATTTTATTCAAATCATAAAACATTTTTAGTTAATCTTGCATTTCAAAATCAAAATTTAATAAATTAAATTCAATGAACACATACACTAACTTTTACCTGACTATCAATGTCATATGCCTCATGCAAAATGTCAGCTGCCATCTCCATCTCCATAGCTACAGACTGATCCTATGTACCAGTACCTTGAGGGTTGGTGTGGTCATGTGAACAAGTAGCCCCTCAAGATTGACACACATGTGTTTGAAGGCCACCACTTTAAGACTCCCCTGGATGGCATTGTAGAATTGGGCTAGTATGATGGATGGAACTTTGGGTCAAAGTGTTGATTTCTTGCAATATCTCTATGTCAGCACTTTCCTTCACGATAGAAGGCATAACGTTGTGCTCATGAGGTGGCCTAGCGAGAGCTCATCTACCTTGCCGCGTGGGATCTAGCTGTGGACCAGGTCTATCCTGAGCTGACCCCCCACCTCTCCCCTAGAAATCCCTCATATCAGAATAATTTGGAATTTTTTTCAATATGAACTCACTGTATAGTTTCTTAAGTAAATATTGTGGGACCTCGCAATTGTTGCATGGTGGGCAATTGAAGATCATGTACAACCTATCATAAAATCGGTCCCTAATCTGTCGGTGGTGGCACCAATGGATAGGAAACCTCTTCGCATTGAGGGTAAGATTTTGATTTGTGCATGGGCCGGTGAATAATGAGCACAAATCACCTTTTGTAATTTTTAAATCGTTCACATCCTTGTATGATAGTTTATTTGCATAATAGTCCCTAGCCGCCTGCCTCCTATCCTCCCATCCAGTTATTTATTTGCTAATTGAATCTACATTTTCTAACATATCTTTCAATGAATTTGCTAGGGTGATTCTTTTTTTGGTTGATCCATTTGGATCACTCAACCTATTGATCAAATCCTTAATTTGTTTTTTTTTGTTCTTAATTTCACTCATTAAATTTTGTTGAGTGCTAGGAGGGGGTTGAGTGATCGGTGGAGGAGGTTGATGTTGTGGTTGATTTTGATCTTGAGGATTTGGTTGGTCTTCCTATTGAGGATTTTAAGGGTTTGTAGGTTGATTTGCACCTCCTAAAAATTCAAACAAATAGATATCAAATTCAACATAAAACTAACAAATTCAAAACAAAAATCATAGAATCCTTACCTCTCACAGCTCCTCATCATCGTGGTGCCATCGTTGTAAAGAAATATGGATTGTTGGTGAAGAGATCCTCCTCCTAGAATGTGAGCGTGATATTGTGGGTTTTTCGGCCACAGGTGCAACAAAAAAACCAATCGAAATGCAAATGAGAGATTTGCATTTGTTTTTTTTCTTTCAATAGTAAATAACATGTGTGCGTTATAATGTGCTTGTGTTATTTCTTTGTAGTTTCCGAGACCTAGCCTAGGCTTAATGGGGAAATAATGCGAGCACATTATAACGCACTCGTGTTATGGTTTTAAAACTTTTGTTTTGAGGGTGTCCACGAAATTGCTACGCATTTCCATGCACCTGCCCATTGAACCAATATCGTGGATCTAGACATTCCACATCCAAGTCAGCCCACTGCAACAAAATTGATGGCCAACCCAAACAACAAAATAACTTGAAGATCCAAATAATGAAGCATCTAAACTCATCATCACACTCGTAACCTATGAAACAAGATATCAAATAAGATAATCATATTTATGATATTAAGACTCAAACACCAAATCAACCACATATCTAATTTTGCAAAACATTTCGAAAAATGAGTAACCAGATTCAGGGAACTAATCAACCATGAAAAAGATAATAAAAACCTCCTAACATCAAACCATAACACCAAAAAATAACCACATACAAGATAATATTTTGCTAATTCTCAAATGTACCTACATATCCATGATACCATAACCATATCCAAAATTTTACTTACACTAAACTATCACCCACAAAAGACTACAAGTCTCCACTCATGTCAACCCATGTAGAAAAAATCAAAGACAATTTTTGTACCTATCACCATCAAATTCCACCTTTGAAAAAAATTGTAAACCTATAATAGGAATTACCAAACTGATAAATAGTCGTATCATCATAAATATCATATAAAAATATGTTCCTAATGATTTGAAACAACATGGTAACTAAAAATATATGTTTTGCAAGCATCCATTGCTAAATTCCTCCTTCTGAGGCTCCTTGATATATGTTCTATTGATAGGATGGCCTCCATCCTTGATAGGTCTTTGTGGGAGGCTTCAAAGGTGTTGCTTGCTTTCATCAGATGAGGACTAGATCATTCAAAAAGAACCACATGAGATTCTTTATATCATTGTCATTCAATGCCAATGAGGTGGAGCTCGAAGTGCTTGGTTATGCACTAAGGTATACATACATGGATGGAGGTATAGCTGATCTAGTCGCTTGTGGGGAAAAGGAAGCTAGTGTTGTTTCTTTGTAGGTGCCACTAGAGATTTCCACATACATGGGCATCGACGGTCGTTGTGGAAGCTTCCCGACATCAATCATGCTATTTTCTATGCACACAAGTAGATTGTATGCATCATGTAGAATGTCTCCTCCCATAGATTACACCATGAATACAATACTTAAATTGAAAGATTTTAGATAAAATATAAATGACATAGGAGCAAGAGGCCTAGTAGTCATAGGAATTCTTTGCTAGGTTTTGTGAAATATAGTGTTGAAGTCACTCATGGCCTCTTGCGAGGCCTTATTGATGGTGATTAATTACTACAACAAATAGGATAGATATCCCTTTTCAGAGAACCTTTCAAACAAATTCTCTTTGAGTTGATCCCAAGAGTAGATAGATCTAGAATCCAAAGACCTGTACTAGTCCTAGGCTTTTCCTTTGAAAGACACAACCAACAACTTGAGAGCAATGGTTTCCTCTATGATGTTATATACTTTGCATACCTCCACTATATCTTGGAGATGTTTGAACGAGGTCTTGAAATCCTCCCTATAAAACTTTGGGATGGGCTTGAGAGCATGGGTAGGTATTGCGAGCCATACATCCAAGGGCGTAAGTGGCTGGAACGGGCTACCACTATCCTAGGCAACAAAATTTCTAGGGGTATGGGCATCTAGATGAGTCATTGTAAATAAGTTCCTATAGATAGGGTATATGGGTATTTTGATTTGGAAAGTTGTACCTCCTGGTGGAGTATATAAGGCTTTGGATTGTCGGCTAACACTTCTTACCATATTCCTTCTAATAAGTGATACAAAAATTGTAACTATTATTCTTCTAGGTGCCTAGGTAGGTAATTGGGAGTACTAGAAATGGCCTTTTGAAGATACTCTTGTTTGGATTCTAGGCATAAAATTTCCAACCTCTTTTCTTGGTCTAATTTAAGAAATATTTTTGACTTCTAGTCAAACATTCAAAAAACTTCGGTCCCGCCTAGTGTGCCAAAAAAAGAACTATTGATCATCAAATATTATGCTTCTTTGAAAACCTTATGGGAAATTGAGTGAGTGGGGGACCAATTTGTGCCTCATTGATTAACCTCCAAGAGTTTTATCGAAAGTCAGCTCTTATTTGGGTTTTTGGGAAAAAGTAGAAAAAATGTGAATAAAACACAAACATGGTGATGTACGAAAGCCTTTACAACATTTCAAACCTTAGATATACCTTATAACTGATATGATAGACACCGAATGTCATAGACCCTTCATTTTTGGGAAGAGAATGAGCTACAAAGGTGAGAGAAAGAACAATACAGTCTCTCAAATCTCCCCATGGGAAGCACCCATTAACATCGAATTAGACATAAGAAAACTTCAAAGATTAATAGAAATATTCAAAAACTTAAAGAACCCAAGTTCTTCCTTCACAAAATAATATGGAAAATGACAAGCTCTTCAAAAAAATGGAAAATTTTAATAGACATAATCTAATTTCTGAGAGCTGACATTCAACATAGAAGTTTAACAACATGAAACTTAGCTATCCAAACTACCAAAACAAAGGTCGAATGTCAATTGAATGATACTTAGAATTAAAGTGATTTTTACAACTCTTTGACTTATGCTGCCAATCACTATTTATAACTAGAAGAAGAGAGCACTGCGACAAATATTTCAGAAGTAAAAAATACCAAATTCCCAAACCTGATAACCCAAAACCCGATCTCAGATCTTGATTAGATCATGAAAATATTTTCTCATTAAGTCCCAAATGCTTCATTAATGGATTTAGCTATTTAGCAAAAAATGTTATTAGAAAAATTCATATTTTAACATAGTGTGGAAAAAATTTGATAAATCCACCATAGAGATTGATGACACTGACTCGAAGGTTCCACCCTAAGAGTAAGATGCTTGGGGTAATTCCCAACAATCTCTTACCAAAGAGATCACTCTAGAAAATAAATAAAAATTTATTGACACTAATAGATGACATGTCAAGCGAGTGAGCAAACTCATATTTGTGAGAGTAGGCTTTAATAAAACCCCCGCCAAGCTTACACGTGTCCTGATTCACGCCCGAAAGGAAAATTATATGAAAATAAAGTCACTCAACCCCACTTGGTGCATTGAATGCCTTAATGCTGGAGTATTCTTTTTTCCTTGGGCACATATTCATCCCGAAGCAAACAATAAGAGTCAAAAAGTAAAAAAAAAATGATTAAGGGAAATATTGCTTTATAGTATTATCGATGAAGAGTTGTTGTGAAATGGAAAAGATAGATTCTAAAAATTTTATGCCCTCCCAACTCCCCAATTGATGTATTTTGGAAATATAGTAGCTCAATTCTTCAACCATTAACTAAAAGAGGATGGGAGACAACAAGTCTCCATGCCAAATCCCTCCAGCACTGCTAAAAAATCCACACATGGTACCACTTATTATAATTGAATAACTTGTAATTGATATGAATGCTTAGACCCACTTCATCAACTTGTCTCCAAAGCCGATCTAACTCATTACCTTTAATATAAAATTCGATCAAACTCTATCATACGCTTTAATACTTAGATCTAGATTCAAAATCATTCCTTTTAGTTTTCACTTTTTAAAGTGTTGAAAAATTCAAGTGTTACTATCACCCCATTCATGATGATCCTTTCTAGGATAAACCAGTTTTTTCTTTAGATATTATTGTTGACATGAGTGGATTTAACCTATTCATCATTACCTTTGTGATAATTTTATCGAGCATGTTATAGAGAGAGATAGGTCTATATTTCAAAAAATATTCACAATTGTCTATATTGTTGGTTAAAGCTATGTTAGTGTTGTTAAAATGCTTTAGCATATTGAACCTTCTCCTTGATTATTCCACTCGTGCAAATCCTTTTGAATGAAATCCTAAAAAAAATGGTAAAAGAGCATGTTGAAGCAATCTAGGACATGCAGTTTCTCAGGTTAATTTGAAATGTTGCAAGTCTTTTACATTCCTCAAGATTAATTATAGCTTCAATTTTGTTGTTCACTTTTACATTGATAACTGTGTTGATTTATTCTAAGAAGCTACACTCAATGCCTTCTACCTCACCATTATTTCCCAATAGATTCTAAAAAAATTGATTCCAACCTTCTGAATGTCCACTTCATTGGTAACAACTTCGCCTTGCAAGTCTTTTATCTGCGAGCTATCCTATTCCAACTTCTCTTCACCTTTCTTGAATTGTAAAAAAAAATTGTATTTGAGTTTCCCTCTTGGAGCCATGACTCTATCGACCTTTTTTTCCAGTAAATCTCTTCTCTATATAAGATCTCATTATATCTCTCAACAATTCTTTTTCCTTTTCATATTCTACATTAGTTATGCCTTGACTTATTATTTTTTCCACCATTCTCTCATGAGATCAATTATATCCTTATTCCTTCACCATATTTTCTTGGTCTTCTTTGTGATGATTAGTTCTACTAGGTAATGGTCAGATATTAGAGATGGGCATAAGAATTATTTTTGTAGCACTTCATCCTGTATCCACATATCTAAAACAAGAAATCTATCTAACCTTTCGGCTATGTTAGTAAAATCCTTCCTCTTATTGTTCCAAGTTGTGTTGCAAAAAAGTGTAGCCTTTGACACTTTTTTCTCATTTGAACCCTTGCCTATGGATTTTGGACCATTTTCAGCCTCTTTTTTTGCCTTTTTCCAAGCCTTGCGCCAAGGTGTTGTATAAAATTTTCATTCTTTCCTAGGCTTGTCACCACTTAATTAACCTTTTCTTATACTATAATGACCCCTTAATACACATATAATTCCCATCTTAGTGTGTTTTCATGAGACAATCCTGACAAACATAAATAATATCACTTTAATCTCTAAAAATCAATGAGAATGGCCCAAGTGGACTAGGTGGCCACCTTGGGTGACCTAGTCCCATGTGCCTTAAAAATCAAAATTAATTGAAATTTCTTTCAAGATTTTGTCTCTTAAACACTAAGGTTAGCCTGTATGGTGTTATTTTTGGAAAATTAGGGCATAACTTGTATAAATAAGCCTAAAAAACCTAATTTATGAATAAGACACACTCATTATTAACAACTCTTCACTCCCCATCCACTCCTTCTTCTCAAGCAAGCTAGCGTTTGAGCCTTCCAAGTCAACAAGACATCTTTTTTCAAGCATTCAAGGGAAGATATCATTATTTTTTTTGCAACATTTTGCATTTCAATAGTTTAGCATTCATTAAGCATTGCATTTTTAGTTTATGACATTCACACACCTCACAACCCTTAATCCTTTGAATGCAATGACCAAAAAGGCATATCATTAAGTGGAAAGAGAGCTATTTCCTAAGCCAAGTGCTCTTTAGGTGAAAAACACTAAGGGCCTAGTAAGGGGGAATCCTCTTTCCCTTTTAGCATATTATTATTGATTTTTTTTGGTGGTTAATTTTGGTGATCCCGACTCTCTTACCCTCCCTTCTTATTTGGCCTTCTTTAGCACCCTGGCTTTGCATTGTGCATTGTTAAAATTTGCATCATAGGGTTTCAACATTTTCATTAGTGAAAATTGAATTTAGATTTCATTTTTGCATGTTAAATCATTCAAACCCATCAAAAGTGTGCATCAAAAAATTGAAGGAGTCCTTTTAAATGAAGAACGTGGGCCCATTGACAAACTTTCCAACTGGGGGATGCTAGAACCTACAACAAGAGCATGAGAATCTCAACATAAGCTAATATTTTATAGCCTATAGAATTTTTTTTGTATAGTTCATATACAAAGCCACTTATAATCTGTTAATGTAAAGTGAACAAATCACATAATCCCCCCACTATTGGAAATTTAGGATCTATACTATTGTAAGGTAAACTGTATAGTTAGATTTTCATTTGCATATGGTGTTAAATGGTATAGCTATTAAATCATTGATGGTATAGCTGAATGTAACTTTGTTTTATGTGTTTAAACTATAATTAATTTAAAAAATCATTATATATGAGAAAACATCAAGTTGATTGTAGACTGAGATTTCATGTGGAATATTTTTTCTTATCAATTATACTTAAATCTATAATTGATTAAAATATAAAAGTGTCCATAATCTTGAGGAGAAGGAAAAAAACTAAGAGCATAATATTTTGATAGGAGGTTGAGTGAATCACCATCCTCGCCTAGGCCTTACTTGAAGATCCCTATGGTGTCTCACTCCACCACCTTAACTCTATAGGGACCTATTTCTTTGATTAGGATCCCTTAGTTGTCCTTTGCTAACCCAACTGCCCCTCATCACAACTCTACTCTACAAAGCCAACTCTCGTATGTTTTAACTCTTTCCCTAGCTCCTTAATCCACCCTAAGTAAAGGCTAACATACTCCAAAATCCAGAACTTAACCTTACAGGTGTGGAGATGCTTCTATTAGGTTCAATCCATCCTATCATGATTCTTGAGGGTCCACCTAACTTCATTTTTTCATCGCTTCCACCAAACCCTCATTTAGGGTTAAAAAGGCTACTAGCCCTAGGAGCCCTAATTAGCCCTACTTCTGCGAGAAAACAAATTAGTACTCCAAAGTTTCCCAAAGAACACATAATCTTTCCTTGGGGTTCCTAGTCCTCATGCCCACCACTCTAATATTTTAGTGGTCTTAACCCTAAACTATCTCAGATAATAAAGCAACTCCCTCAATTTAGCAATTTGACTCAGCTCTCTTTCACTACACACAACAAATTGTCATGTTTATATCACCAAAATGGATTGTGGAGTTTTCATTCTCCATTCCATGTCATGGAAAGGTTCGAACTTTCCTTCTCCACACACCATGATTTGATGAAATGGACACCTCAGAAATCATGTTATGCACTTGTCTTCCCTAGCCGTGACACTTCCCTGCTCTCATTTAGGAGAAGACTTCCATGGTGCTTACAAACTGCCAAGACCTCCTAACCCTACAATATGTACAAGAATGGAGGTATTCACAATTCCTGTTGGGTCAGACAGTTATGTATAGTGGGAATGTGATCTAAACTCCATTTTCTACAAACAACCTAGGACGTTAAATGGAAGGAAACAACTAGCTAAACAATACTTGAAACATAATAGGAAATCTAAATTACTACCACATAGTGCTTAGCTAACTAGTTTAATACATCATTCACCACCTACAACATTCAACTCAATCCATTAAAGCTCTATTTTAATGCAAAAATAGAAATTCACACCAAAACACCACTGTTTCCCTTGAATTCAGAAACTCCAAACAATGTAATTGCTTCCAACCTCAATTCCAGGTCAAGGTCACCCTTAAATAGGGTCTCCAAAATAGTTAATCTCGGTCTTAACCTCTCCTTGGCCACTTGTGGCTTCCATTAAGCCTTATTTTCAAAATTTAGAAAAACTAACACCTAAAAAGATCTAAAAAGATCTTAAGCCTTTCTTGTAGCCAAAACCTCAAACCTATTCAATGGTCAACATGACCTTTATCAACTCAACACCTGATCACAAATGCCACTAAGGAAAAAACACAAAGGAATAAGAATATGAAGATAAGTTGGCCTAGACAAATTGGGCAAACATGACCTTCTAGACAACCTTCCTATGGTGACCTATTGGGTGCTCCTGCACCATTCTCCCCCCCTCTGCACAAACATGAAGGAATGTGGGGAGAGATCAGAGATGCATCAATACCCTGATCCTTGAACTGAGCTTCATCCACCCATGTAGCCTCCAACTCTGGTTTGTCCCTCCATTTGATGAGATGTTCCATGTATTCCTTATGCTGGGTAGAATTCTTCACCCTTGACTCCAAGATCCTCTATGCTTGTAGATTTTCTCTAGTAGGTAAGGCTATGTTACTCACATCCTTTAAGATCTCCCTACTATTCTGATCCATGTCAGTGACTTGTCTTTTATATCTGATCAGATCAGCCACATTAAACACTGGTGAGATGCGTAAATCTGCAGGTAGCTCCACCTTGTAGGCATTCTTTCCATATTTGGCTAACACTTTACATGGTCCCACTCTCTTCATCTACAACTTGGTTGATGTTCCTTTCTGCAACCTAGATTTGTTGAGGTGGACCATGACATAGTCTCCTATTGTAAATTGTAGATCCTTCCTTGATAAATCCAACTTAGCTTTCAGCTTGTGAGTAGCCTCTGTAATTGTCTTTTTCACTTGCTCTTGTATATCCTTCATGGTCTGAGAGAAATGCTCAGCCTAACCACTCCTATGCTCCATAGCTCCTTAATCTCTAAGTTCACACACACCTCTTGGGTGCATTCCATACACTATTCCAAAAGGACTTCTACCTGTGGTCCGGTTCACACTATCATTGTAGGCATATTCAGCTTGTGAGAGGACCATCTCCCATGTCTGTCCACTCTCCTTGGTTAGGCATCTGAGAAGGTTACCTAACACTCTATTGATCACCTCAGTTTGGCCATCGGTCTGAGGATGGTAGGCTGATCCAAAATACAAATTAGTACCCAATCTACTCCATAGAGTCTTCCAAAAATGACTCATGAACTTCACATCCCTCTCTGAAACAATTCTCAATGGAAATCCATGGATCCTCACAATCTCCTTGAAGAAAAGGTGAGCAATATAGCTAGCATCATGGGCGGTCTTGCAAGGAACAAAGTGATTCATCTTACTGAATCTATCTACACCACATAGACACTATCAAACCCTGTCTTAGTCTTAGGGAGTC